>JAQFZO010000269.1:0-29609 GCA_034695885.1 Geophilus flavus
GGTCGCCAAAATTTTTCTACCTTTAAGGGTGCACTTTTAAACCTTTTTTCTACCTTTTTTTCTAAGAGTGCATGTGATACTGTCACCCCTAGCGACAACCAAACGAAGCAAAATGGTTAAAATTGTTGCTAGGTGGTTATCGCGCGTCTTTTGGCAGCGATAGGGTTACTGAGTGACAAAATTCCAACTTAATGGTCACGTGCCGATGCAACCAAACTGGCATGGCGTCGTTATAACAATGACATGTGAAAGTTATTGTCGCGTGCAGGTGCGAAGTTTTTTTTTGCTTTATCGCGATGTAAGATCTCCATTTTGGTTATAGCTCAAAAAGTTACCAATTTAAGCTTGGAATTTACAAAATCACAGTCAATGTAAGATGTCACATTGGCTAAAGATGGATTGAGTGAAACACATGTTTACAGGAAGTGGTTTTATTAATTCAGTGTGATGTCACCGGTATACGTGACATATCCAATATACATAAAAATATACATTCATGCTGAAAAAAATGTCATAAATCATTTCACCTTTTCTTCATGACATTAAATGATTTACATTGTTTTAAATGAAACATATTTATTTGAAACTATTTGAACATTTTGAGAATTCATTTCTTGGCTATGTCAAAACGACCGTGGGCGGTGGAGGTGTGGGGGTGTGTGGGAATGTCTTCTATTAATTGGTCATAAATCCAACGCAAATAATTTCTAACCGTCGTATACACGCCTGGACCTCGTATCTTTGGTCTCCTACAGAACTCAATACCCCAATTGGAAATACCAGTCAAAGTAAAACGACCTGAAAAAGAATAATAAATAAAATACTAAATATTAAAGACACTCAACCGTTCACCAATAAATACCTACCCGAAGTTTCACAAATGAGGGGTCCACCTAAGTCCCCTTTACAAGCAATCTCGTGGGACAATGGGTCACCAGCACAAAACATTCCTAACTTCAATGTATTAGTGAAAAATTCCCATTTAGAACATTCAGAGCGTGGGAGAATTGACACTTCTTCCCAGTCGAGAGGAAACTGCATTTCTGAAAGCGATAAGAAATGATACGGTATAATTTGAGTGTGATTACTTCGCCGCCTAGCTTAGATTTCATGCTTTTTACCATCATCTAAAGAGCTGTATCCTGAAATTAAGCACTTGGTTCCAGGAGTGTACTCATACTGTGTGTCCGGAGTTGGCAAACATGCGGACCAACCTGTGAATTGAATAGAAATCCTCGTCCGTTGTCATCTGCTTTAATTTTGATTAACGCAATGTCGTAATTTAGGCTTTTACTGTCTTGGATTTCAAATAGAACAATTTACAATAAATGACTACGGTATTTCAATTTTAATATGTGGTGTTTGTAACCTGAGAAACGACTGAAGTCTTTGTGGACTATTATTTTTTTTACTTGATACTCCTGCTCCCAATCATCCATTGTTACACTGTCGTAATCTCCAGTTCGGATTACATAGGGGTCTTGCTGGTACCACACTCTTAGAAAAAAAAGGTAGAAAAAAGGTTTAAAATTGACTGGTTTGTCTTAAAGTAAACACCCTGCAAGTGTTGCCGTAACTTACGTCACACAAGTTGCAGACGAGAGAACGAAGAATTCTGATATGATGGTTCCACCACACAATCTGTTTCTTGCATATACGTCTGGATGAAAAATTCCCACTTGCCAAGGATGTGCCCCATAAGCCGAACCATTGACTGACCGCTTCCCACAATCACTGGGCACTAAAGTATAGACCAATAAAAGATTGCAATTATAAATAACCTTACTATACGTTATGTTAGTTTTTGAATTGGTTTATTTTAATTTCATATATTGTCCTTTCATACTCACAAATATTTTTCAATTGCAATGGAATGTCTGTCAGTTCTTCGCCATCAGAGCATTTCACTGCAGCATCATCATAGTGGCTGCACTTGTTATTAATCATTGGAGATTTTTCGCATTCTCGTAAACTTCGTTCGAACCCTGAACAATGGACGTCATCCAACCAGATTGGCAACTGTAAAGAGTTTTTCCAAGGCCCTACTTGAATTAAATGCTTTTGTTCTTTCGTAGCTTCATAAGCTTTGGCTTCTCCGCTAGAAAAATAATATGGTAATAATTTTTATATGATGAGATAACTTTTGAACACTGACTGGTATCCAAGACTTCTGCAAACGACTGTTGCATCTGCATCATCCCAATTGTCGCCGCAGATTGTTCCCCATTCGCCGTTATATTGAACTTCAACACGGCCAGAATAGTTGTTCGACCCTGCTACGAGTCTCACAGATAATACCGAACCTTTAAAATCAATTGCAATTTTAGTTTATAATGTACTGCAATATTAGGCCAACCCTACCCAGTAACAATAACAGGGCTATCCCAACGTGACATTTCAATTTATATCAAGTGCAAATTGATGTTTCAAATACGTAAGTGATACTTACTGCAATTTTCCTTTGCATCATCGCACACTGTTTTGCTCAAATCGATGACTTTGTCAGTGCTATTGTCTGTGAGAAACAGGAAAGAAACAATAAATTTTTGTTTAAAAATAATTAACCCTTCAAACTTCCGAGATTTTTTACGACGTTTCGGCCACTTAGTGTGACGATTGTCACATTTGAAGCGCCATATGTTGCGGTTACCATGGTCCATAATCCCTGTTATGCCATTATGGTTGCCTTTTAGATGCATGGTCGTAATACCAGCTGTCACCACTTGCAACTCATTGTTCTCTTGATGGATGACTTTTAATGATTTTATAATAGATAGCGCTGATTTCTAAAGGCGCTCTTTTTTAAGGATAATTTGCATTGAAAACAATGAAAATTTTAAGCAGGGGATTTTATGAAATAACTTACGGTACTACTCATGCCTTGTTTTGTACTCATGCCCATGATTTACCCATATGTCTTAGAACATTATGTACAATATACAGATAATAGTCCTTACCAACGTTTAACAAACACTTGACAGCTAAAGATGGCGTGCCGACGCATTTTGTCAATTCCTGATGGCATTCATATTCTTGCGCATTGCCTTCGCAAACAAACTTTGTTCGCAATCCATCATAATAACGTTCGTATTCGCTGGGGTAAATGTTGATATATTTGATTCTCTGATATGGTCCACTCCACCAACCACAAACAAAGTTAGCTGCATATTGTCTAGTGATGTTATCTTTGGGGTAGCAAATTGAAGTGTATTTAAGATGCCAATCAGTACTATTTGTTAGAACTTCGGCCACGCCAACATTTCCCGGGGCAGAATCAGAAGTTTTTGTTAATCTGAGTAAAATATATTAAATTTGGTTACACAAACAACGTTCCTAGCTTGAAAACATGCCTGCAGAATTCTGCACAGTTTGCAGAATATTGATAACCCTTTTCTGCATGTGGCTGCAGCAAAAAAAGCTGCAAACTGGCTAATGTATCGATCTGCAGGGTCTGCAGATTAGCTTATACAGTAGAATTGTATGAAATTCCATTCTGCAGACTTTATTTTGCATGTTTTCTTTCCAGAAATATGCAAATGTGCAGAATGTAACTTGCAAACATTGCACTACCGACTTGATTTCTGCAGAATTCTGCAGACTATTTTTAGCTAAGTTAAAAAGTGAAATTTAAGATTCTTACTTGACCTTGTCTTCAGCTCTGGCAGCAACTAAAGTAATTGCAAAAATTATAACGAACCAAAAGATTATGGTCTTCATCTCGAATACTTTGGAGATCAACTTTTAATGTGTACCGTAGTGGGTTTAAATACACTGTGAACATAAGTATCTATCTCAAAGGAAGTTGTCAAATTATTTATATTGGCATCCAATTGCAAGAGAAATTTCGCAATAAATGTACAGGAAGTTTATTAGCAGTTAAAGTTTCAGTTTCTGTTTATTTAGATTTATGTGGATGATTAAATTTCAGACTAAAGTTCATAAATGTGTGTGAAGTGTCAAATTTTGCTCTTTAGATTTGAAACTGGTGAGGAAAACTGAAATAAAAGATTGTTTTTTCTTTTTAGTTTATTATTTAACGTAATTAGCAATAAAATCTTGGAAATCCCCTACAGGAAACTATACTTAGCTATAAAAAGAAAGAAAAACTTCTGTAAATCAAAATCAATTAAAAATAAAGAATTTTTTTTATGTTTTTTATACCCTGAAATTTTTTTAAACTTTTGTTATTTCATTGTAAACAAAATATACATATTTTCTCACAGCATTTAACACTTTCATTTTTTATTGTTGAACACATTTTGAAAACATTTTCAGAATCAACAGCAATAAAAAATACTTAATTTTCATATATTTCACCGTTTATTTTAATTCAACGCAAGCGCAGTACGTAATAAAATAATAAAATAAAATTTCTATTGATTTTTTGTGTGTTCGTGAGTGAAGCCCTCATCATCACCCCGCTAACAACCGGAAAAGACGAAAAATTGACGTCACAGATAATGACGACACGGCCGCACGGCTGCAGTGGCATCCATCTTTGTTCAAGTCGTCACGCACGCAGTTGGTAAGTCATCATGTTCTTCACAACGCAATACATTTCCCAAACACAATTCACCCAAATATTAATCCACAATTCCAATCCAGAGGTTTGAAGTAAATCAGTGAATGGCTACAGGTGCAAACAGCACACCACTAGGTCGCCTAAATCCGGCGCTTGCAAAACCAGGCGCGCAAGCAGGAGGGCCAGGACAGTCTTTGTTGAAACCTAGCTACATGAATAACACGACAGGAGTCAAACGAGAATTCGGCGACGATGATTCGAGTAAGAAAAAAATTATTTCATCATTTCAAACGCATGTTTTGATTGTTTTTGTTTATTTTTGATTTTTTAGGTTTGTCACCGACTCTATCAGACTCGTCGGCATCGAAAAAAAGGCGCAGAAGTCGCTGGGGAGGCGATGAGAAAGACAAAACATTCATTCCCGGAATGCCCACAGTTTTACCCGGCAACTTGAGCAAAGATCAAGAAAAAGCTTATTTATGTAAGTGTTTTTCGATGTGTTTAATTTTTTTTTTTTTTTTTTGTTTTTTTTTCTGTTTATTTCTATTTATTATTTTTTTATTTTTGAAGGATAAGTATGAATTTTTTCAAATTTTTCAATTTTTTCTATTTGTTTATTGTATGCAAGAAAAAAAATCTAATTCTTAGACACTAAAAGAAAGAAAAAAGTGAAAATAAATGTTTTTTAATAAGCATTTGTTTCAGGCAGTTTTTTTTATAAAAAAAAAAATTTATTTTATTTTATAAATTTTATTAAAAAAATTTATTATAAAAATTTAGAATTTTTATTTATTTATTTATAATTTTTTTTTATTGGTAGGAAAACTAAGGTAAAAATTGTGTTGTTTTTACTTTAGGTTTTTTAATTAAAAATTTTATTATTTTTGTTTCGATTGGTCTAGGAAATTTTGATAATAATTTATTTATTTGTATATTTGTTTTATAATATTTATTTTATTTTTTTTTTAAATTTTGAAAAGACAGAAAGTTAATTTTGGGGTTTCTCCCCGTTTCTAACCCACTTTCTTTCAGTACAACTTCAGATAGAGGAAATCAGTCGACGGCTTCGTACAGGTGACCTGGGAATCCCGCCAAACCCTGAAGAAAGGTTTGAACTGACGCAGTTGTCAACTTCACACAAATTAATACGGTTTTCTCTACTTACTTTTAATTTTTAAGATATTTTTTTTTTGATTTTTGATTTTCTTGTTTTGAACATAGTCGGGATATAACCATCTGCGAACTTGTTTAAGGTGGGCCTGATTAGAACCTCAATGGTGGATTACTGCATTGTGAGGATTAGGATGTAAAGTTTAGTTTTTAAGGATAGATAGATACCGTGTTACCCTGGTACAGGCAGCGTGCCGGATTATTCGACTCGAAAAAAAAAACTCGCAGCAGTCAAAAAAATAGGGGGAAAACGAGTTCTAACATTTTTAATTAAATTTTGGAAAAACTCGCTTTTATCGACATGTCGCCTGTTCTGGGGTAATACGGTAGATGGATGGATATGGGATTTATAAGGTCGCTAGCGGCTACCGGTTGTTTTTAAGGATAAAATGCTAAAGATTTAAATTTTTGTTTCTCATGAGATGGGATGTGATGAATGAATGAATGGCGATGAAACAAAATATGAATTGAATTGAATTAATGCCGTTTATCCTACTGATGAACGGATCCTACTCCTACCCTAGTAGCACAGTATGTCCCCCAGACGTCCAATTACATCCGAGCTATTTTTGGCGTCAACGTCCAATGAACGTCTCAATTTCGTCAGACACTTAGATGAAAATGTGGTCAAATTGATGATGTAAATCAGACGCTTGTGAGATGTCTGGGATGAATCTTTGGATGTAACTCGGGACATCCGACAGACGTCCAATTTATCTCCCAGGATGTCTCTCGGACATAATTTGGTTTACGCCTGCGGACGTCCCTGGCCTTGAGATGTCCAAAAACATCAAGCAATGATGTAATCCAGGGATAATTTGGATAACTTTGGACGTCTCTGGGATTTTAATGTGTCAGTTGGGTACAGATAAAACTTTACTTTGGTAGATGAATGCTTTTTTGTTTAATTTATGGGACTAGGGCTGACAATATCGGCCAAATTTGAATATTTCGATATTGTGTTTTAATGTCATTTTCCTAACATCTGAATGAAATTTTTCGATATTTCGAATTTTTAAGATTTAAGTTTACCTGTATAGTAATAAATCATGAGAATTATAAAAATTTCATTTAGATGTTATAGAAATAATATTTTTAATATTAAAATGCTGAATTTGGACTGATATGGGACCTTTTAAAAATAATTGGTTGCAATTATTATGACAAATTAACTATTAAATAGAAATAGAAATTTTTATAATTTTGACCAGAAACGTAGAATATCCTTGTTTGTTGAGAGTTACTGTAACAGGATTTAAATGGGATTTTATGCTGGTGCAACTTCATTAATTTCTTAATTCATGGTCAAAAATCAATTTTTTTTATATACAATTTTGCAAAGTCAGAACATCACAGTTTAAAAAATACAGCAGATTTTGGTTATTTGATCCAATTAAGCGGCTTTCTGGTTCAAATAATGAAGTAACTGCTGTGTAAATTAAATGATAGAAAGTGTTTGACCTTGAAATCGAAGTCAGTACAAATTTGATCAAACTATTCCCAAGATCTCAATCAAACAGATCTTGTTTATCTTTAACCATTCAGAAATTATTTATAAAATTATCCAGTCTCCACCATATATAAATGAAAAAAAAAATTAATTCAATCCCAAGAAAAATACTTAACAACTGAAATGTCTGCATTTGAATCCCAGTCAAGGGCAATTGGATTTTCAAGACGAGAAAAGAAAAACAAATTCAAAACAAAGACTTTTCTCGCAAACCAGCAATCAACTCCGAAACACGCATGAAGATTCTCTCAAAGAATGAAAATTCAGTTCTCCCAGGGTTTAAATTTAATAACTCCAAAAACTCCCAACTCCATGTGGACATTATCCACATTTACACACTTATGAGAAAAGAAAATTTATTTTTTTCAAGCAAAACACACTTGAGGTTCTAATTAAAAATTAAAAAAAGGAATTTCGCTGGTTTGAACTATCACTGAGTCAGGGCCTGGAAATAAATTGTGTTTACACGTAATCCTTAACCAGCTAATTTTCTTTAGGAAGATTGCAGTGGATGCGACTTTAAGGGACAAAAACCTAAAAGAAAAATAACAATTTTTAATTTTTAAGAAAAAAATATTTAAAAAAAAAATTAATTGGACATTTTGAATAAATTTTTTTAAGAAAAATGTAACTAAATTGTTAAAAATTTGCAAAATTTTCTCTTAATGAACTTTATACTCTTTTTTTTATTTTTTAATTATGTGATGTCTGTTCCACAGGAAGTGCAGACATTTTAATTGCAGAAAAGAAAATTTTAATGCAATTTTTTATTTTTGTGTTGAAGCCCAATTGGTTTTTATTTACGGTACTCTAATACTTGATTTGCCCTTAGGTGACACACACATTTTTACTAAATCATAATACAAAATCCTTTACAGGGACCCACAAGCAAGCATTTGAATAATTAAAAACCTCTTCCTTACAGTGTTTATAATAATAGACTTTTTCAGGACTCATATATTTATATATATGAATGTTATTATTCTTATTTTAAATTTAAAGTAGAGGATTTTTTATTTGGGGTTGGGTGAGTTTGGCTTAATTGGCACACTACAAACATTGTAAGAGGAGGATTAAATTTATTTTAGAAGTTTTATAGAGGAAATTTAAATTTTATTGATCGGTTAAGCGAAAGCCGAAACAAAATTTTGGGAAATTAATATTTTCTACTTTTTAGGGTTATGTTAAAATATTGGTTTTTCTGCAAGTTAGAGTTTAAATAAAGTAAATTTGAGGCTTAAAGTTAAATATTAAAATGTTTTAAAAATAATGTTTATTAATAAGGAGGGGAAAATTTTTTTTTAAATTTCTATTATTTTTTTGATTTTTTTTTGTAAGTTTTTTAGGAATTATCATGAATTGTAGGCCATTTGTTTTGTTTTTTCAGATCTCCCTCACCTGAACCAATATACAATAATGAGGGGAAACGGTTGAATACGAGAGAATATCGAACAAGAAAGAAATTGGAAGATGAAAGACATCAATTGATTATACACATGTATGAAGTCAACCCTGATTTCAAACCACCGGCTGATTACAAGTAAAAAAAAAGAAAAATTTTTTTGGAAATTGAATTTTTATTTTAAAAAAAAATTATTTTTAAATTATTTTTAGGCCACCAGTTGTAAGAGTAAGTGATAAAGTGATGATTCCTCAAGAAGAACATCCGGATATAAATTTTGTTGGTTTACTCATCGGTCCACGAGGAAATACATTGAAAGCTATGGAAAAAGAAGTGAGTTTTGAATTCAGTGTAAATTTTTTATGTACTGTCAACTTTGTGAAATCCAGACAGAAAGTTGTTGTTCTTGTTGGTTTGAACCCATTCAGCAAGAACAAAGGAAAATCTGCCGTGAGATCCAGACAGCTGGCGATTTATCGCGTACCACCATTCGTGTTTGGCGCCGCATGAGCCCGACATTTAATAAAATAAAAATACAAAACCTAAATAAAATTTACAAAAAAAAATTATTTTTCAGTCAAAACATTAACAAAACATACTTTTTAAAATTACTTTTATGTTTGGCAGGCCTGATGGTGTCTGGATTTCAGAGTTAACTGTTCTTCTTCCATAAAATTAATTCATTTTATTGTCAATTTGCAGACTGGAGCTAAAATAATAATACGAGGAAAAGGTTCCGTAAAGGAAGGAAAAGTCGGCAGGAAAGATGGACAGCCCTTACCGGGCGAAGACGAACCATTGCATGCTTACGTCACAGCAAATAACCCAGAAAGCGTAAAAAAGGCTGTGGAAAAAGTAAAAATTTGGAAATGATGAAATTTGGTTAAAATCAGTAAAATTTATCATCAAAAAATAAAATTGTAAATTTTTTTCATAGATTAAGGAGATAATACGTCAGGGCGTGGAGGTGCCCGAAGGTCAGAACGATTTACGGCGTATGCAACTAAGGGAATTGGCGTTACTGAACGGAACTTTGCGGGAGAACGACGGGCCTCGATGTTCTAATTGCGGTGCTGTTACACACAAAAGTTGGCAGTGTCCAGACAAACCCAACGTTACCAATAACGTTATTTGCACAAACTGTGGGGGTGCTGGACACATTGCCAAAGATTGTCGCGAAAAGAGGCCCGGAAATGTTTTCCCAGGTGGAAATGGAGTCGATAAATCCAAAATAGACGAAGAGGTGAATAGAAATCGTTTGGAAATCAACAAAAACATTTTTTTAATCATTTTATTTTATTTCTTTAATGAAATAGTATATGTCTCTGATGGCGGAATTGGGAGAAGGCCCACCACCACCTACAAAAGGAGGCCCACCGGGCATGCCGGGTTTAGGACCCTCGGTAATGCCCCAGGGGCCCCCACGACCAGTCATGGCACCACCTGGAACAGGCGCGCCACCAACTTTGGTAAATTTATAGAAAAGTTTTGCAAAATTCGAGTGTTGTGATTGATTGTGGTGGAGAGTCGACATGGGGCTTCGAGATGATAATTTTTTGGTTTTTTAAATCTCTTATGCTATTTTGCCGATTGTTGACTCCTCGTCAAAATTTCCCGAGAGATTTCTAGATTTACTATGTATTTCTAACAGATTTCTGAATTTGTTGTGGATTTCCAAACTCGGCATAGTACACACCTGAGTGAAATGAAATTTTTCAGCTCATGTGAAACATTCTTCATAACACTACTGCTGAGTGAAATTAAAGAGTGGAGTGCCATTTCTTCACTTAACTATGCAGTTTCCATGTGAAAAACAGCAGGTGTGTACAACGTTTTAATTTTCCGAGACATTTCTGGAGATTTGTATGCACGCTATTTCTGATTTTTAATCGATATTTTAATCCGATATTTCCCTTAATGGAAATCCCCGCAGACTCTCACACGTCAAACAAACCACAACACTCGAAAATTTCTACATTCATTTCACACAATTCAATTAATTCAACTAATCCCACAATTTCCAATATATCCAACAGCAACCGCCACCACCAGGCGCCTCTCCGCAACCGGCCTCGTCGCCAGTCTCGGGCGCCCCGGCTATGCACCATTGGCAAGCTCAAACCCACCCACCCGGCACGATGCCCTACGGTGGCGTGCCTCCTCCCATGCTCCTACAACCACCGCCACCACCGCCCCCGGGCAGCCAACCGCCGGGGACGATGGCGATGCCGTGGATGCAGCAGCCAGGTGAGCTCGCATCATCGTACAGCCCCTTCCAGACTCCCCGGATGCATTCAGCCGTAGATTATTTCGTTTCAGTCGGTCCTCCCTGGCAACAACCGCCGGTGGCCGGTGTTCCGCCGCCTCCGTCACCTGTGCCGCCGCCAAGGCCCGGCATGCCCATGTGGCAACAGAGTTTCGTCGGCGTGCCACCGCCTCCGGTGCAACCGCCACTTCCGGGATCGGTCCCGCCGCCGCCACCGGCCACGCAGGCGGGAGTTTCGTCGTCTGTGGTCGATTTAAACGCGCTTGCGCAAGCGGGACTCCCGAATTTACTCGCAGCGCCGCCACCGCCGCCTCCAAGTTAGATAAATCGATGAATTTTTTATTTTTATTTTGTTTATTTTGATTTCTTTTTCTTTTTTTTTCTTGTGTTGAAACAACTGATAGATTCTATATTTTTTTAAAATTATAATTCCAAAACTGGCGTTGATAAAAACATTGATTGAAAAAAAAATTTTTTTCAATGAAATTTCACCACCAATCAGCACAATGAATTTTTTTTTTCAAATTTTGTTTGTGAGTAAGGATCCGTGTGTTGGTGCCAAAAAAAAAACAAAAATTGTCTGATTTTTTTAATCCCAAGATCTTTTAAGAAAAAAAAAATAGACTGGCGTCTAAATTGTACCGTATTTACTCCACTCATCGTTTGTATACTTTAATCCTACACGTGACTAATTGACAACATTGTACCGTATAGTAGAAATACATTTGTACACGCGCTTAATAAAATTGTAGGTTAGGAATAAGTAATCGGAAATTGTTGTTTGAATTTATTTATTTTATTTCATTTCATTTTTTCTTTCTTAAAAAAATTGTTTTTATATATTAGAAATAATTATAAGTGTATTTTTCATTTATTTGTGTTTTTTTTAGTTTAGGAATTAATTAATTACTCGTAATTGATAAAGTGGTTACAACATTAAAAGGCACATGAATTTTACTTTGATTATTCTTCGGGATCGAATTTCGTGGTGTAGCACGCGTCTAAAAATGTCCATGCAAGCTCGGAAACGATGTTTCGGTCTGGAATCGATTGGGATAAACCGTAAATTGCCGCCTGGAAGTTAAAATTTATTTTTTTTATTTATAATATTTTTTTGATTTTTTGACTTTTTACTCTGCCAACAGCATCTGCCGTCGGGTCCTGCATTATGATATTAGTGCAGTCTCGCACTTCGTCTAAAAATGTATCTGCGACACCGTCTGCTGTGTGCATTAGGGTTACGCATATATGAATACTGGAAAGGAAAAATTTATTGAATTTTAAAAAACAGTATAGAAAATTGAAAATTTAAAAAATTTAAAAAAATCATTACCAAGATGGAAATTGCAGTGCATTAAGACTCCAACCACGTTTGTGAAGTGCATCTGATAACCTATAAATGTTGAATTTATCCGACCCGAATGCGATTACGCTCACTTCGGGTTTTCCGATTATTTTCAGTTCCGGCATTTCCCGCAAACTGGTATGAAAAAAAAAATCAGGTAAGATGTTTTTAGTATGTATGTACAGTACACTGAGGAAAAAAATTACAGTTATTATCATAGTGATAAAACATTAATGTATAGTTGTATTTGTAAAATATACTTTTAATACTTCAAATTTAATGTTTTATCGCATTTCACATTGACTTTAACTTCATCTTTTTAATACCGTACCCTTTTTCGATTTTACTAGCTGTTTGGATGATTTTTTTACAGTTTTGTATGTACCCTTCCCTACCGACGAACGTCATGGCGGCCCAACAAGCGGCGATTATCCCACCAGCACGACTACCTATCAACAAACATGAAGTCCATATTAATTTTAATCGATTAAATATTTTTCTTTAATTTACCAGGTAATCCAGGTGATGCATAAATTCCACCTGGCCAATTTGGTTGAACGAAAAACTGGTAATGACGGTACGACTCGTTCCTGTACATCAGTACCGATGATCCTTTTGGCGCGGAACCATACTAAAAATAAAGTAATAATTTTTTAGTTTATTTTATTGACAAAAAAATATTTTCTTTTACTTTGTGTGTGTCTGCAGAAATGGTAACGACGGCTGGTAAACGAAAGTCAAAGCGTGATAATGGAAAACCCGCTTCTTCCATAAATGGAATGAGAAATCCTCCCAGACATGCGTCGACGTGAACTGGAATTTTATATTTTTCTCCTAACTGGATGAGGAAAAAAAACAATTTTTTTAATATAGAATATTTCCTTCAGGAAAACGTGCCTTGCAAATATCCTCGATGGGATCGATGGCGCCGTGTGGAAACTGCGGGGCTGAACCAACCAACTAAAAATAAAATTTAAAAAAAAATTAATAAAAACCATTTTTTATAATAATAAATAATCCAGCGCAATTCCATGGACCGAATTGGACCTGGTCAGCAACAAGATTATTATATTCTATTATTATTCTAGTATTTTTTTTTTTTACCATGCAGGTATTTTTCGTGATATATTTATGGTATTGTTTCATATCGACTTTCATCGTAACCGGATCGACCGGGACATGTTTGATCTTCATCCGCATGATGTCCGCAGCTTTATCAAACGCACAATGCGCTGTTATGGGCACGACAATCTCGGGATGTTTGATTCCCATGTCAAATGCTCGCTCTCTGTACGCCTTACATGCCATGATGATACTCTCGGTGCCACCAGATGTCATCTAAAAATTAAAAAAAAATAATAATGCATCACTTAAAATCTCCTTTTTGTAATTTTTTTATTTAATTTACCACTCCGCAGGTGTCTGAATCGCCATGAAACAAATTACAAGTCATCCGAACGACTTCGGCTTCCATTTTGCGCACTCCTGGAAAGACATCAGGGTGCAAAGGGTTCGTGTATGCGCACATGCCGTAAACTAAACTGGTGATTTCGTTCAAAGCTTCCGAATAATTGTAAACAGCGCCCGAAACTTTTCCTTTCTTCCAATCTACTTTTCCTAATGTGAAACATTCCTTCGATTTTTTCAGAATTTCTTCCTACAAAAATAAAAGAAAGATTTTTAGATTTTATATTTCAAATTTTCATATCTGAATAAATTATTGATACAATAATTTTACTGATTTTTACACTTCACTAACATTTGCACTAAAAAAAATTTACATTTTGCGCTTACCGTACATTATTTTGCACTAAAAAAATTCAAAATAACAAAATTTTACACTTAACACCATATCGCAAACATTTCTTGGGGTTGGATATTTCTGAAGAAATATTTTCAGTTCCACTAGAAGCTTAAACTTTTTCTTTAGGGCAAAAACAAAAACGTCAAACCATCATCAAAAGACAGGAAAGCTTTGTTGGTTCAGTGATTTGCTTCCGTAGTGTAAAGTTTGTTATTTTCATGTAAATTTTGAATTTTTTAGTGCAAAAACATGGTTTATTTAGTGTAAAAATTCGTATATTTTTTTAGTGTAAAAATCAGTTAAAAATTCATTTTTCTCTTATTAATTCGATTCGTACTTTGCTCCAACCCTTTTCTGGCAGTGTAAAAAGAAAAGGATGACCTTCATTTTGCTTTATAACTTCATCATTCATCAATTTCCTAGTTTTCTTAATTTCTATCGACAATTTTTTCTTCACAAACGGTAATTTTCGAGCGAGTTTGAAAAACTTGTTCCTTGTTCTCACCCATAACGCTAAAAAACAAAATAAAATTAATTAACGAATCATTCAAAAGGTAAATTTTAATTCTATTTACATTGTTCTTGAAGGAAAACAAATTGCCAGAACCAAATGGCTGCAGCTGTTACTAAAGATGCGCTCGCGATGATACACAACGGCTCATGTGACTTGAATTGATCGTTGACTGCGAAACGAAATTCGTTGGCATGGAATTGGGCAATTTCCTATAAAAAGAAAAAATTATCAAATAAATTTCGTTTATCAATAAATTGTTGAAATAATCGCGAATCAGGACATAACTGAGATTAGATGATCAGAAATTTTGATTATTTGCACCAAATTTGTACCAAAATTGTCAAAATTCACAAACTGAATTTTTTTTTGGTTAAATTTTGGGGAAAAAAAAATGGATTTGAATATTTTTTGGTTTTTTAGATATGGATTTTGTTTTGTTTTTATATGTAAATTGGCATTTAGAGGCGCGATCAGCTGATCGCACAATTAAATGCGATGTTGTCGAGCACAATGAAAAAAAGAATTTTTTTTAAATTGAGAAAAAAATTTTAAAATTTTAAATTTCTAGTAAACTTACCAGCCAACCGGTTAAATTATAATTCTGCATAACTTCTCGAACATGAAAAGAAAATATGAAAGCTCAAATGCACGTCCTCGATCACTAAATACCCCGAAACCCCATATGTATTTATATCAATAACTCGATACCAGCTCACCAGCTGGCGCAACCACGCCCAAAAACGTTCCACAATACCTCAGGAAAAAATAAGAACCACGAAATGATGTCATATCCGAGATTTTCCTTCGAGAGGCCGGCATTTGGCGACGAGATTTTAATTTTAAAAGACTTTGTAAAGACTAAGTAAACTTTTAGAGATTTTGAGTAAATTTTAAGCGCGATTTTAAGATATTTTGTGTAGATTTTGAAAGATTTTTATGGTTTTAAAGAATTTCTAGGATTTTGAAAGACTTTGGTAATTTTTTTTGAACGATTTTGTACAGATTTTGCATAGATTTTGAAAGATTTCTTGGATTTAAAACGATTTCT
This sequence comes from Geophilus flavus, assembly GCA_034695885.1. Classification (NCBI taxonomy): domain Eukaryota; kingdom Metazoa; phylum Arthropoda; class Chilopoda; order Geophilomorpha; family Geophilidae; genus Geophilus; species Geophilus flavus. The sequence continues at coordinate 15,582 of JAQFZO010000269.1, forward strand.
GGAATTTTGAAAGATTATGATGAATTTTTCAACAGATTTCATCCTCAAACATCACCAAGATTCCCACAAACCCCAGGCCCCTTCACCACAGAATAATATTATTCTGTGCCTTCACCCGATCCCCAACTTTTAGATTCCACCACAGGATGTCGCCACGAACCCAATCAATGAAACGAAGATGGCGGACGAGGTGAAGAGTGTGCAGTTGAAGAGGAGCGATTCGTACGGCTTTGGTTTTTCCATCTTGGGTGGCTCAGGCTCAGATTTGCCACCGATAATTTACGACATCATCGAAAACTCACCCGCGGACATTAGCGGCGAGGTAAGAGACATAAAAACCGACATAAACCGACCAACGATTCACTCCCTTCCCACTTTGTTCACCATCGAGTGCATTTTTCGAGCCCAACACTCCGTCTCACCCTCATCCGACGTCTCCAAATACTTGTCACACGACTCAAACACAACCCTCAACTATATACTTCACACGACGAGTTAATCGCAAACATTTACCGAGCGATTCACGAGTAATTGCAGCGCAATCGACGGTTTATGATCACTTTTATCAATTATTATGGCATTAGTCACGATTTTAATTGAATCGGGAAGTTACTAATACGAAATTTGACCTTTTTTCTTTCAGTTTGGGTCCGTTTTGTGAATTCTACGACCCTGTGGTTGGAAAAAGGAAAATTTTGTTTGTTTTAGGTCGGGAAAAAGGTCATGGATGTGTTTTTAAATAGATTTGGTTTATAAATATCACTTTTGCACTGGCTGTGGTGTTGTGATTGAGTCATTTTGCTGTGTTTTGGATCTGAGTTTGTATGGTGAGACGTTAGTGAGTTGGTTGGTGGAATTCCCTGAGGAAATGGTGGAGTTACACTTGTCAAAAATGTCTTTTTAGAATTAGAAGAGTTGAGGTATGGTAGATAAAGGGTCTGGATGAGTGCCAGACTGTCCAGGGATCAAAGGGGTGTGTTGGATAAAATATATACTGGTCTTGATTTTCACCGTTAACTACTATTAACTGCCAAATAACGTTAAATCGGTGTTGAGATCGGTTGATTTTATAATGGCTAGGCTGGGATAAGGGTACTTCTTATATGGGGTACCCTATATGGGGTATCGTATGGGGTAGATGGAAAATAAGTGTTTTCACTAAATAAAATTCAATTTTTCCAGTATGTTCTAAATTACTACCGTATTACTCCGGAACAGGTGGCATGCCGGTAAAAGTGAGTGATGAATGCCAAACTGTCCAGGAATCAAAGGGATGTTGAATAAAATATATACTGCTCTTCATTTTGAACCGTTAACTAACAAATAACTTTAAATTGGTTTATTTTACAGATAATGACAACACATAAGGGGTACCCAATGGCAAATTTAGCCATACACGACCTGACATTTACAAACATCAAAAGCATGAACAAAAATTACAAATACAAAATTTTACTATTCCTATATAAAAACAAAATTCAATTAATATGGGGTAGGTGGAAAATAAATATTTTCACCATGTTCTACTTCTGATTACCCAGGAACAGGCAGCAGGCTGGAAAAAGTGAGTTTTTTCAAATTTTAACTAAAAATTTTAGCAATGTTTTTTTTTTTTTTGTTTATCCGAATTATCCAACAGCCTGGAGAAACTCAGTGGACCAGTCTGGCATACTGCCTGTTCTGGCTGTTCCAGGGTAATATGGAACTGGGTCTTCATTTTCAACCCTTAACTACCATATAGAGTATACAGTAACTTGAATTGTAGTTTGAGATAAGTCGATTTTATAATGATGGCTGGTGGCTACGTGTTTGAAATGGCCACTTAGAAAGGTCATAGTTCATTTTTGATAATGGTTTTGGAATTGCCCAGCTACATTTCCCATATGTAGCAATCATTAAAATTGATCTATTTGGCTGTTAAGGTTGAAAATGAACATTCGGTATGTAATTTTTTGGATCTGTTGGGTCATTTGTGTTCAGGTTGTTCATCTACAGCGAAATGGTTTTTCATTTTTTCACCAATTTATTTCACTCATTTAAATAGCATAAATACCATAGTTTGTAAACCAATCCTAGTGAATCATTTCAAGACTTCTTGGGATTGTTGGAAAGTTCCCGATGACTGGTCCACGAATTTTGTTTTTCCGGTTTGCAACAGTGCCAAAAGTGTGCTTAAGACAGTGCTTGCCAATCCATGAAATATTTTCCTTAACTGTTTGCTGGACTGCAAATGTAGAAAGGTTGGAAACACAAATGTCGATAACTTCGGGGTTTGAGTGTATTATACATATTGCTGTAAGGCTCCCCTAAACAATTATGTGGCCATTGTGGGGGAGGGGCCAGTTGTTTTTTAGTCTCCTTTGTGTGTTATGGGTGGTTTTCTAATTCTAGGTATGCTTTTATTTGGGTGTTTACGATTTATAGCTGTTCGATTAACATGGCCATAAGCTATAAGTCTTATAAGTTATGACAGCGCACTCTAACATTTGTGGAATCATAGAAATAGGGAGTTTGCGCAAGCCTACTTATACTTATGACTTATGGTAACTGATTCACATGGCCTATAAGTATAAGTTTATAAGTTGCTATAAGTAGGCCTTGCGCAAACTCCCTAATATGGGAGAGTGTTGTGTTCTTCATTATTCTAAATTGATTGTTAATATTTAATCGAGTCAATAATTGAGTCGATGCAAATTATGGCACATCAGTAATAGAGACATTGCATGTTATTGCATACCATTGTAAAGATATTTCCTATTCTATCCTATAAATTTAAAAAAGCCTGGACTCTGAAATCATCCTGTCATGTAAGACAACACACAAAGGGACCCAAAGGCTTCAAAGTGTTCCGATTAAACCGATTAAACCAGCTGTTTTCGCAATCGCAATGATTTTATTTTTAGGATTTTTGTTGATTTCTATTTTCCATGGTGTTGTCAGGGAAATTGTGTTTTGTCAACAGGTTTGATGGTTGTGTTAACAAATTGGAGCCAAAGTATTTGTAACTCTAGATGGATTTGATTGTCTGATTGGCATCGTCGGGGTAGTCGAAATTCACTTGTTGCTCTTTCGCTTACTCTTGATTTGCATAGGGGTGATCCAGTGATCTGTTGCATGAATATTTATATGTACTGTGTTGATGTTGGATGATATTTTATTTCTTTCATATTTATTTGTTTTTCTCTTTTGCAGTTCGGATGTTATGTGATGTGTGGTGGGTTTTGTTAGTCAAATTATCAGCGTTGTGTTGATGACGTGTTGTGACAGTGCTGTCTGTCAGAGGAAGAAATTAGGATTCGGTTAACCACGAAAGCCGCTAAAAGCGAAAAATTTGAGTTTGGTTCGTTTAACTCAGAAGTGGTGAAGAGAAAGCGTGTCCACAGTTTGCCTGAGAAAGTGGGCATGTGCTGCGAAGGGATTGTTGAATTCGATGAAAATAAAGGTCGAACCTCGTTATAACGAACTCGCTTATATTACCAAATTCCTCAACGAACGAATTTTTCAAAAAATGTTCTGTTGGATTCGGACTGTACTGTACTGTTGAGATGTAATATAAATTCCTGTTATAGCAAATTTTTGTTGAAAAACACATTTGAATGATTTCTTTGAGTTCGTTATAACGAGGTTCGATCTGTATCTGTGTGCAGAATCGTGTGACGTCATCAGTTTAGCTTCAGGCAATTACTGTGTTTACATTAAGGGAGTAACATTGCAGGAAAATGTTTATGAGATGTGTGTAAATAGTAAACCTTCGCTTGCAGATTTACAATTTACTGTATAAATCTGATAGAAGAAAGATTTAAGTATTAAATATAGGAAATAACTAATTTTACACCATCAGTTAATTAATTTTTAGTTGTAAATGTCTCATTTTAAAAGATTTAATGAAGATTTATGGGATTTACTATTTATTCAACGTTTACAAGACAAAAATAATTCGGATTCAAAACATCCAGGTGTTAAAAAATTCAGAATCAGCTGGTGTTTACATGCTTAGATTATTCAGTTGTCGAGAGCTGAATGCATGACTACTGCAAAAAGTTTTTAGAATTCCCACATTTTTATTACCTATTAATGTCATAACAAGTATTTGTGCTTTTTTTCGGGTTTTCACGGTCCATTTTTACCTTTTACTGCTACATCGAGCATTTTCCTACCGGCATTGCTCGGTTGTTCATTTGTTTGTGTCATGTGACAGAGCTGCACATGCACAGCTCGGAACGACACGAAAAATCACCTGGTTACGTATTTACAAGGGAATTATGACACCCAGAATGTGGTTCTGGCACCTTTTTTACAAGAAAAATAGCACTGATATAAGGAACCATGTTGGAATTCACAGATAGAAAATTTATGACGTCAGTCAAATTCCCATGAGCACCATTTTTTAAACAAATGACTTTTGTATGCAAGTTAATTGCATTTACACAAACGGGGTTGTTTTCACTTAAAACAACAAACTTCTCCACAGCAGTTGCCCTTTAAGTTCTGGAACAGACTTTCTTTGATAGATTAACCGGTCTGATTTGGTCCATCTAAAAATTGGAAACAATTAAGTTAAAGTGATTTTCATTATCTGTTTGACAGATTTGAATGAAAATTTTTTTTAAAAAAATTTATTGTAGGAATGATTCAATTTATGAACCAATCAGAAAGTAGTTTTCCAACAATGAAGGTATAACAATTATAAGCTTAAGAAGTGGCAAGTCTGGCAACAATCATTTCAGTTCCACTCAAGCATGTCACAACACTGTGTTCAATGTTGCAAACATTTGAGAGGAAAAAAAATTTCTTTTCTATTCCATCATTTGTTGAAAACAGGATAAAAACTTGAGGCAAAGAATAGATTTGTTTGGTTCCATACAGCACTATAAATGAATAAAACTGCGATGACGCTTCACTGGAAGCATTTGAAATAAATAAATGAAACAGTTCTCTTAAAGGCTTCCTGCGAAAGCGAAAAGCGAAAAACCCGGTCCCAACTGTTCCATCTTTAATTTCTCCAAAAGACACAATTTTTCTTTTTCCCAGTCATTGTTGACACAGTGATTCATCCATCCCCAATAATTAATTTCCTGTACACAAGAATGTGTTTGAAAATCACAACCAGGTGGCAGGTTGACCTGATTGTTTGAAAATCAATCCGGTCACTATGCGGTTAAAATAACCAATAGATGCTTTCTCAAAGATCAGCGGATTGTTCCGATCAAGGAGTTGAAAGAGGAGTGGAAATCTCATTGTTACCATTGGTGTGCTATTGTCGTGTCTGACGTCACTGCTGCGTTCCTAGCAACGGGAAGCTCTGCCCACTGCCGCCATATTGAGTTTGTTTAGTATGTACCATAGTTACAAGCTGAAAACTGAAAATGTCGGCGATATCACATAATACATTGGGAATCGAGACTTTCATTGGTTATCGAGGCCTTGGTTATGCGCATGCGCGATCCTAGGCCACTGTTAAATTAATTGTCAAAATAATAATAATGAAGGAATTAGTGAGTGAATTAATATTGTTATGGATTATTGTTATTGTTCTTGGATACAAAATTTGAAATAAATTGTCATTCATTCATGTTTTCCTTACATATCATGTCTTATCCTTGACAAGCTCTGCTATGGCTGGCGGAAACATCGGTGTCGTGACCAGGATCTGCTAGCCTTGTAACAGCTCGAGTCGATGCCAAGATAATCGATTCTGGTCGCAAGCATCCTTCATGACCGGTGGACTGTACTACTTACTATACATAATACCCCATTTATATGGGGGTATTGCAGAAAAGCTAAAATGAACTAGAACCAACAGACATAAGATCTAAAAATTCCTGCAAAAGAGCTAATTTCATTTCGGTACAACAAAAAATTTTGACAAATGAACATTTTTTTAGATGCAACCGGTCCAGAGAACAGAATTTTCAAGGCCCAATCACTGCAAGCAGTGAGCAGTCGCGACCAATGACAGGACATTTTGAACTATCTTGAAATAATCAAACGGCCTTTATATGGTCACCCGGTTATGATTTTCAAACCCCCTTGTATAGTTCCACATTGTTCCCACAAAACCCAACGCTTTTGCTCACCCCATCACACCACATCCCATCAGCTGTTCTTGCAAACCCAAAACGTGCCCTAGTGAGTTAACATTACAGTTATGGCACAATTTCTCGCTCTGATGGTCCCATGTGACCCTTAACGTAAAAGCGCTAGGCATTTCTAGTCAAAATCGCACACTTACAGCCACGAATAGCACCGGTTTGGGCCTACTTCCGGTGAAATGTCTTGCATTATGGAAGGAATAACTATAGACATGAAAATGATACAAAAAGTCGATTTTTCCCCTGGAATGTTTTGTTTTCTTTTGGTTTTGAGGGTATAAAATGGTGAATTACCTTATGTGAAAATGAGGCCAAAGGGATTTGTGGGAATCAATTTTGGGGTTTGGTTTGGTTATATATGTGGATTGTTGATCCCTTGCTAAATACTGAAGAATTTATTGTTTTTTATTAGTCTTTTTCCCCCTGGGGACTTGATTTAGTGCTTGTCAATTGATTGACATACTGAGCCATGAAAGAAATGAAGGTTTGGGACAAATTGAATGGCTGAATGCTGTACTGACTGAGAGTATTAGTGTTTGGGTTGTTGCTGCCAACAGAAGATAAAGTTGTCATCATTTTCTGTTTTGATTTCCTGTTGAAAGATTGGGGACAGATGGGTTGTTTTTAATGTTTTGTTGATTAATATTGTTGTGGGATTTGTATCTGTAATATTGTTGAATTGCATTGAAGTTGTAAATGTTGAAACAATAATCATTTATTGTCATATAGAATCAGCAGTGTTGATTTGTTGTTAGCTCGTGCAATGCTCTGTCAGCATTGTTAGCTCATGCTATGCTGTCAGCAATTTTGTTAGCTCATGCTAGGCTATCAACATTGTTGACAATTTATATGTAATCTCAATTATTAACACTAAATACACATCTGGAGATTATTACAAAACAGTGGGTGTATGCATTGTTACTCTTGAAACATTAAAAGAAACAATAGTAACTATAAGGGGAACTTTTCTGTGCAACCAGATTGGTAAGCACTTTGATTGGCGCAATACATATCTTATCTTTGGTAAACATATTTAAGCTTAAGTGGGACTTCCGGTTTAATAAAGCATTCTACCTTTAGCCACCAAAGGAGTCCGGTCTCACATTTTACAGAAGTGACTTAGTGCAATCCTTGTACGACTCCATTTACAACGACGACAGACAACAAATAATTTTCCGATTACTAGACTTTGCAAGCATGATATCAAAATTTTGTTTTAGAGTCTGCGCAGAACAACAAACTGAGCCAGAATGTAACGATATTGAGACATTACAAAAGTGCTCTAAGTCACTAATGTTGAAACAGTGGCTTTAGTTAATATGTTGTGTATATGTTGAAGAGCTAACATTGTTTCAACATTATAAAATAAAACAAAAACCAATTTCAATTTACACTTCACACATCCCATACCCTTCCACACCATTTCCCCGACATCATTGAACCCCAAACACTGATCCTGAACAAAAACCCATTCTTATTTAGGTTTCAATTTGCTAGAAACCAAAAGAAAAAACCCCTTAGCTCCATCCAATGACTATACTCCCAAAAGAAAGGTAAATACTGTTAGTGGGCATCCCTAGATGCACAAATGTCAACGTAAGCGTGGGATGTAGGTGGGAGTACAGAACATCTATTTAAAGATACCAGATAGATAGATAGATAGACAGACAGATGTAAGCAACTTCAAGACAAAAAATACATTATTTAAACTGGATCTCACATTCAAAAAACCAATACATTCTTTCGCAGTCTTTCGCAGTCTTCGAAAACATTAATACTTTGACATTTATTTCCTAAAATCCAATCAACAAAATTTCAATTAACTTTCAACATCAACTGTCAATTAAAGAAAAAAAATGGAGTTTAATACTGTGGATGTTTTTTTTACTTATGGGGGGATATGGGGATGGGTGGGGTGAACATCAATAAAATATGTCTCTTTAAGTGACATGAGTTTTTTTAGGAATTTTTCTAATTTTTTTATTTGTAGTCTGGCCTGGATTTAATGGAGGTCTTAAAATATTCTAAAAGTGGAGTCAGCAGCCATTTTCAGTTAAGTAATAGCTGTTAGCTGTTAGGGGGAGTGTAAAAATAAATAATAAAGTTAAGATAAAAAGTCATAAATATTACTAGATTGTGGGGGATTTTTTGATTGTAGTTTCCTGGAATTTTTGAACGTATAAAATGTATAAATAGAAATGTTTGTAGTCATTCATTCATTAAGTCATTTCATTAGATAATAGCCAATGTTAATTTGAAAGAGTCAAAAGTCAACAGTTAACCTTTCGCAGTCATAGTGCAAATTGTTATGTGCTTGTTGTGCCTCAACAAGGGCCACACTTATTTTTAACAATATAGTAGTAGTGACTGTAAGGAATTAGCTATAAACTTAAGCTAAATTAAGGCTAGTGTTCGCACGAGTAGTAGTATATTGTTTAAGGACCACAGCGGTTGCTATGGCCATACAGGACCTGTCGCATACGAAAATGGGAACAATGACAATTTAAACAAAATTTCCAAATGAGTGTTTGCGGAATTCATATGTGCAGTAGCATAAAGTAAGAATGAGCCAATGAGATTGCAGCTAATAGCTGTGTTCAGTCTGAAAAGTAAAAGTGACTTGTCGCTGTTGACGTCACTACTTCTTTCTTTAAGCTTAATGTATTAATGAGAGAAGTGATGATGCCACTTCTACTTTTCAGATTGAATGTAGCTAGTGATGTTGACTGACATTTTTCGCAAAACAACATGGTGGGTGGTGCGATTGTCGCATGATATGAGGATGCGCAGAATAGCTCTATTGCTAATTACTGAGGCTAATGCTAGGTTCACACTTCTAATTTTTCTTGTCAGTTGAATCAAATTCATCTATGTCAGAAAATTCTTATAAGAAAGAATTGCAGCCAATGGGAGACTGTCTTCTGAGCATGCTCTGTGTTGATGTGTTCATTCTTTTTGGTGTCTGTCGACAAACATGGCTGCACTCTTAAGTTTTCGAGGCCTTCCGAACGAACCGGTTGATTTTTGCCTTGAGAACATTCTAAATGGTACATAATGGTATGGTATCCATCACACTAAAGTGGTTTAAAGACATTTTAGAGCAGGACGGCCTGGTATTGCATTACGAACACTTCATAAGATTAATTCTAACTGAGATAAATTTTTATGTTAGCAAAAATGTGAACCTAGCATCAGGCAGTTTGCACAAACCCTACTTATAGCAACTTATGAACTTATGACTTATGGCCATGTTAATCGAATGGTCATAAGTCATAAGTATACAGGATAAATTTATAAGACCTTTTTATACCTTTATTTTAAAGTTCACTTAACTCCATTAAGAATGTAAAAAAGGCATGCGCAAACAGCTACCTTTAGCTTAATTTCATCCCACAATGCCTCATGCTACGGCTAATTCCTTACTGTTACTACTAGGGTGAACAATACAGTATAAACCTAGCTTTTTATAAATACACTTGACTTCTATTTGGTTTCAATTTGTTTGGATGCCATTTTCCTCCAATCTTTGAGCTATGCGCAGGCGTAGTTGGCACCAATTTGGCTTAAAGTCAAGTACTGTCACTCATCCTTTTACTTATTTTTTCACTTCAGGAAGTGAAAAGGTAAAAATAACTAATAAGTCACTTATTTTTGTTTATAAAATGAAAGCAGTTAATGATTAACCGGTGTGGGTGGCCATGCTTGATACAGAATTGTTTTGCTTGGATCGAGTTGATCTGGGGTTAAATTTCAGGGTGTGGGATCAGATGGAGTTTATTTCATGTGATTTATTGTTTAAATTGTTGATTTTTCTTCTTGTTTTTGTTATTTTTCTCTGCTGAAATGAAATTCCTTGTTGGTTTTGGGATGTTTTTTTGAAGTTTTTTTCCATGGTCTGTTGAATTATGGGAATGTTTTGTTAATCTGGTGATTTCTGATTGGATTGGATTGATGTGACATTTGACTTTTCCCCCATTCATTCATTCATTTATCGATCTGATTTCCTAAGAGTGGAGGGTGGGAGCAGAAGTTCTTGATGTCTTTGATGGTTAAACAAGATTGTGGGAGAGTTAGTTGGATTGTCATTAATTCTGGTTTGTTTAACTGCCTAACCAACATGTGGAGATTAAATTTAAGCCATTGTTAACACAAATTTAAGCTTTATTTGAAATTACTCTTGAACTTTAGTGCTTTGGGTGTGCTCTAGTTGAGATTTTACCAATCAAAAAATGCAAATTAGATTGTTTTTTGAGATGAAATTATGCATAAAATGTTGCAACAATGTTTGGAGATGAGTGAAGCAGTGGTTTGATTGTTTGAATTGAACATTGGTTAACATTTGTTTTCATGTATATAGTGTTTAATAATGGTTTTTCATGTGAAAATTGTGTTTAACAATGGTTTCTATATGAAAAGAGTGTTCAACAATGGTTTCTGTATGAAAAGAGTGTTCAACAATGGTTTCTGTATGAAAAGAGTGTTCAACAATGGTTTTTATAAGGAAGTTGCCTAACAATGGTTTTTCATATCATAAAGAAGTTGTTTAACAATGGTCTTTCATAAGGAAATTGTTTAACAATGGTTTTTCATGTAAAAATGAAAATTATCTTCAACAATGGTTTTTCATGCCAAAATCGTGTTAAACAATGGTATTTCCCATGAAATTTGTGTCCAACTTTAAAAATAAAAACATCCATAAAAATAATATTTGCAACAATTTTGTCCCAAACATCTCCAAACAAACCTCAACTCTTCCAAACTCACTCCCTTTTATCCCCCAACACCACCCTTTAATCACTCCAATCGATTCCGACAAATTTACCCAATTTAATCCCAAACAGTAACCAAACAAAAAAATATAAAAAAATTCAAAAATTGACTTTTCCAATCTCATTATTCGAAATTAACTAATTAAAAGGATGTGTGTGCCAGTACACGTTCCGCCATTTTGATGATTCAGAAGCCAACCATAAACAACGATGATTAAGCGCCACGAAAACATTTTTATAGAGAAAAATTCACAAGTTGGAAGCCAGACAGGAAATAGGAAATGCCTGCCAACAAATTTTATCCTTTTATCCTTTTTCTAAAATTATAAAAAAAAAATTTTAATGAAATTTTCTAAATTCCGAATTTTTTTGGAATATATATATATTTTTTTGAGATTAGGTCAATTTCTTATTTTTATCGCCTAAAATGTCGAAGGGCGTGGCAAATCCACCTACTCATCGTCGGGTGAGTGTAGTGTAGGGTTGTAGGGAGAGTGTGGATGTGGAGAGCGCACTCTTGTGGTGATGTTGACGTCATTTGGCTCGCAGACTCGACATCATCTCGGTCTCGGTCATGGGGAGATCCATGTTGTTGCTTTTGGCTGTTGGTGTTGCTGGTGGAATTTCTTGCAGGTTTCCAAAAGTTGACGCTAGGATTTGGGGTACGTTGACAGATTTTTTTTTTGTTGTTTTGAAAATTAAAAAAAAAATAATTGTACATTTAGAAACTGAAAATTCAGGAAAGTCAAAAATTGAATTTATAAATTGGAAAATTGAAAAATGAAGACAATTCAAATAGATAAATACGAAAAAATTCAACTGAAAATGATTAAGATTCAATTGGATTTTTTGAATTTTCTGGATTTTTCGATTTAATTTTTGAAATTCTGTACATTTTAAATTTAATTTTTTGAATTTTCTGGATTTTTCAATTTAATTTTTGAAATACCAGAATTTTCCAATTTAATTGTTTGAATTTGTGATAGTTATGAATTTTTTTGAATTTTTTATTGAATTTTTGATAGTTTTGAATTTTTTTTGACGTTTTAATTGAATTTTTGAATTTTCTTGAATTCTCAATTGAATTTTTCACTTTAAATTGAAAACTCCAAAACATTCAATTGAAAATTACAGAAAAATCCAGATAATTCAAAAAACTTGAATTGAAAATACAGAAAATTTTAAAAATTTTAAAAATTATTCAAAATTAAAACAATTCTAAAACAAAACAAAGTTAAAACCTTTTAACAAAACCCTCAAAAAAAATCAAAAAAATCCAAAAAAAACACTTTATAATAAACACTTATTTAATGACCACACCACCTGAACCTGACACGAAGCACTCGATCGACCAATGTCCATCAATTTGCCCCATGCCAAGTTGCGTTACTCGATGCATCGCTTGTTTCCATGGGGACGAGACCAGGATGCTGAGCTCAGGGATGCTTCATCACTCATTTTATTGCATAATAGCTTTTTCTTCAACCCCAAAAAATGTCGGGGTGCAAAGCAGAGGGGTGGATGAAACAGGGAAATGGGTGTGTCAGTTTGCATGTCCTTGACAAGGACATTTTACAATTTTTTTCTTTCTTTTTTGCACTTGTTTTCAGGTGTGTTTGGTTGAACGATGTCGTGAATACAAATGAGAAAATTGAAGGGAAAGTGTTTGTGTTTTGATGTTTGATGATGAATATTATTGGAATTAGGATTGTTATATATAAAATTAATCGCTTTAAAGTTTAAACATACAGGTCGAACCTTGTTATAAAGAATTTTGCGATATAGCGAATTATAAATTTTATTCAAACGCCCTATACGACCCATGCCAAAAAATTTCGTTATAACGAATTTTATTATTGAGAACAAAAATATGAACCAGAAATGCTTTTTTTCTCGTCATGACGAACATTTCCGGTCGAAAATATCGATTTTCGCGATTTTTATCGTCAGATTAACGAACCCTCGTTATTGCGAACAAATTTTCATTCCCGGAGCAATTCGTTATAACGAGGTTCGACCTGTATATTTAAAATCACACAGAAGAAAACCAATCGCACAAGACTTTTTTTGTGTTTATTTTGGGAGTTTGTGTTTTTATTTCCAAAGAAATTTTTAATGAATTTAGTTTATTTGCAATTGTTGTTGACACTGGCTGAATTTTGTTGAGAGTTGAAAGTTTTGAAATTTCCTGGGGTGACATTGTCTGGATTTTTTTTTTTTGTTGTTAAAGAGGGAATTTGAAAATTGAATTTAAAGTTTTAAGGAAGACAGCTATTCATTAATGTCTCATTCCATTGCTTTTGTTCTGGTGGAAATTTACTTCAGTGCATCATGGGAAGACAATGGGATGTGGGAGATTTATTTTAAGAATATACGGGGTAAGAGAGAGTGACCAATGGGGTGTCTGTGTTTTTGATGTTGGCTTGGCATTGACCATGAAGAGCTAAAGAGCTAACTATCATAACAGTTAAAAATGTCTGCAGAAGAGCTAATTTCATTTTGGCACAAGCTAACTGTCATTAGACCTAATGGGCATAAGAGCTAACAGTGCAGCTCTTATGAGTGTTAGCTCTTGTGCATATGACCCTACTTTAGTGCTGTCGCTGTTAAGATATGTTCACATTGCAGTAAGAAGTAACTGTGTCTGTGTGCTTGATTTCTTCATGCCTCTCTGTGCTTCACTAACTTTGTAAGGTAAAGGTAGGTTGGTAATCTAGTACTGATGTCTTTTGGTGGTTTATTTGGATACCAGTACTTGGAAAGTCTGTGCCATGAGCCTGCGAACAGAAAGAAGAGACTTTCTGTGGGGTGGGAACCACAAAAAAATTTAATTTTTCTATGCCAGACTTTCTGCGGCTTTCAGCCAATTGCAACCTGCCATCAGTCTGCGGCATGATCTTACCAACAGACTAACAAGTAGGACATTATAGTGATTGGTAAATGTCGGCACAGGTTTTATGACCAGACAAAAAAGCCGTAGGTCACGTGAGTTTAGCCGATCTGCGATTGGTTGCCATTTGCTTGCTTGCTTACTTGCTTGCTTACTGACTTACATACATTACTGCATTTTTCTTGCGGTTACTGGGTTACTTTACTTTCGCTTGAATTCTATCCCACGATAATCTTAACCAAATACACTTTTTAATTTATATTAACTGTATAAACTA
>JAQFZO010000270.1:0-29589 GCA_034695885.1 Geophilus flavus
CGATCGCAGTTATTGATGACGACGTCTTCGAAGAAGACGAACATTTTTACATTCGACTTTTCAATCTACGCGTCGAACTACGACAGAAACACCCAAACTGCGACATGGAGTCCCTCGAAAATATGGCTCGTGACGAAATCATGAATCGAGGACCCAAGAGTCGTGCGTTTTACCGAATCCAAGCGACACGAAAACTCACGGGCGGAGGCAACGTGCTCAGAAAGCGACATGATCGAAGAGAAAGTGAAGAAGCTCGGCCAGCAATACCCGAAGTGCGACCCGATGATCATATCACTCGAGTCTTTTTCGACCCAGGCCATTACACTGTGATGGAAAATGTGGGCGAATTTGCCGTTACGGTCACTCGAGAAGGTGGTGATTTGAGCGCCACACTAAGGGTCGATTACAAGACAGAAGATGGAACTGCAAATGCTGGATCCGATTACGTTTACACAGAGGGCACGCTTGTTTTTCACCCGGGAGATACGCATAAGCAATTCTCGATCGCAGTTATTGATGACGACGTCTTCGAAGAAGACGAACATTTTTACATTCGACTTTTCAATCTACGCGTCGAAGGAAGTGTGTTATCAATTACCGACACGTCTCAACCTTATCCGACTACACCTGCCGAACTGGTGAGCCCAAGCCTAGCCACCGTTATGATTTTAGACGATGACCATTGTGGAGTTTATAGTTTTCTCGAGAGGGAATACGAAACGACAGAAACCATCGGCGAATATCCACTCAAAGTATCGAGGTTTAGCGGTGCGAGAGGAGTCGTCAGTATCCCTTACTGGACTATGGATGGAACTGCAAAAGCCGGCAAACATTACGTTGCTGCTGCGGGAGAACTCATTTTTGAAAACAACCAAACTGAGTAAGTACTATACCCTCATTCATTTTTTAATAAGTTTTAATTTAATTAACTGGGAGAAAGAGAGAAATCTAATATATTTTAATGTCGACTCGAAAAGAATGTCGTTTTAAATGCATCATGTCCTTATATTTCATAATTCGAAAAAAAATTACTTAATTTTGATCCCGTCTCTGCTGTGGAACCAACAGCCGGCACTAACTAGTCAAGTCATGCTAATTTTTTTTTCGATGAAAGGCCGGATGAGCAATCCAAGAAAACAAATTTAATTCCTCCCACTAGATAAAGGCGTTCTCTAATTAATTTAATCGCAATTAGAATGACAGGATGAACTTCAGTACGTATTATATCACATGTAAATTGTATAATTTAAATAGAACTTATTATACGTTATTTAACTAAGCTCTGCATAAAGGGATAAAAAAAATGAAATCACAAGAGGAAAATCACTTCATATTTCTCTCTGGAAACCATACCGTTTAGAGGAAAAAAATTGATTGAATTCTTTTTTTGTTATTTGTTACTTTGGACGATTGAAATAAAAAAATACAAAAACATGATAGCTAAAAGCAATCTGTTCTTATTATAGGTTTCAGTACTCATAAAAAAAATATATTCGGAAAGTAGTAATTTACTTGCCATGAAATGGGCAAAGCAAATACGAGATTGTTTAAAAATCAATTAAATAAACACATGTAAATCACACATTCAAATTAAATTCGCATGCAATTGAAAATGTTAGAAAGTAGAAACGAACGAGCAGCAATAAAAATATTGACGTGAATTTCCGAGTTTTGTTTTGACGTTCGAGTTCGAGTCGAGATGGCCATTGGGATTTCCCCCCAGTCGCTTACTACTACATCAAATTGACACGTGAAATGTCCGGCATTAACTTGACGTGTGTTTGGGCCGAGTGATGTCTTATTCAGCAACTGGCATATAGTTTATACTTTTATTTCTCATTCGTGCTACAGGGGGGAGTGTTTTCGTGAATGGGTTTGGAGCTACTGGAAGAATTCTGGTGCAAAGGCTTTCGAAAATGGCACATCGCCCGTATGTTCATGACGTTGATGACCTTGTGATGGGTGGAGTGGGTGGGAAAACCTGATTACAACGCCACCTTTGCGGCGTCCGTGTCTCAGACCAATCAGCACGCTTTGGCATCGATCTATACAAGCAAAAATCCGTTGCCAGGAAACAGTCACCTTCCCTATTAAAGTTATCATATGCCGTGTGAGGGTAGATTGGTAGAAACGCATTTTCTTTCTTCCCATCAAAACTTTTTGCCTAAATTTAAATCTAGGTATTTTCTTTCATTTCGTTTGCTCATTCTCCGCAACTGATTACCCACCAAGTCTAATATTTTTCTTTTTCCGGTGTGACGGGAATTGGATTTTCTGATTGAACTCGACTTTAATTTATTTTTACTCACGATTCACTTGTAAGTTCAACATGTTTACATTTGTAAAAGACGTTAAAGTCATCTAAAAAGTTTCCTAAATGGCACAAAGTGTAATTAAACATTTTTAAAGGCATTTGTTTTGCCATTAAAGGAAAAAAAAATTAAATGTTTAATATCAAGGATGAAAAACGGTAATTATGAAACACCATCTGCTGTCGGGTGTTTGAACCATATGGGGAGAGATTGTCACTTAAAGCGAAAGAATAAAAAAAAATGAAAAAAGAAATCATTACTGGGAAAATTAAGCTTACATAAACAGGGTGGAGATAGAAATACAAGCGAAGTGAGTGGCATAAAATAGGGGAAAAAATTATTCATAGCTTGCCATCCATTCTTAATGGCCTTTTCTGGATATGACACCATAGCCGTTAAAAAAAAAGAGAAAATAATGTGCGGGAAATTAGTTTTAGTCTGTAACTCTTATCGTGATAAAACCTAATAAAAATGAGATTATTATTTAATTTTTAATTAGGAGAGAGAAATGGATATTTTATTATGGCCTCACGAAATCGATTTATCGGTATTTTTAACTTCGAAAAGGGTAGAAACTAGAAAAAGATTCAATGTTTTATACTTTTTATTTTTATGGCAAATTTTGTTTCATTTTATTTTATTTTATTTCACGGAGAGAATTTAGGTCAGATGAGCTTCCATGGGTTTGTCACTTGTCCGATTTTTATGCGTTCGATATCACCCTATAGAAAGGAAGTTATAAATTTCCTATGGGTTGTTACGCCATAGACCGTAAAACAAGCGTTTTTTTTCCACGCTTTCAGAGTAGATGAGTAAACTTTATACATTTCAGTATAACGCTTAAGTGGCAAATGACATACAAATTTACTTATCTCTTTATGACACGAATTTATCGACTCGCTCGTTCTGTGCTTAAACCATTAAGTGATTTTTACAAAGTGCTGAACTGGATATTTCTTTCTTTTTTTCTCACTTGGTAATCTAAGAAAAATGGCAGCCATGTTGCAGTTAATGACGTAATTTTTTACAAGGAAGTGAAGAGCTATGATGAGCAGAAGCAAAGCAGGGAATGTTTTCTCTTCAAAATAGGGTCATCTGGCTAGTTCCCTTCAATTTCGACATTGTTTTTCTTTCACCCTTTTTTTTCAAGGCCCTATTACGTAAACTCATCTACTTAAGGATACTTACGTAGACTTAAGATGTCCATTTATTTCATCTTTATGGTTTTTGGGAGGGGCAGGGAGTCGAAAGGAAAGGAGGAAGTATTACAGCATGTAAAAGACATTGATCAATGATCAGCCGAGTTAACTCGTTCTATAAAATCCAGATCTTACATTATACCCAAAATTAATAGCTTTTCGCTATATTGCCGAATAAAAGCGAAGATTTTATGGCGATCAAATTGTGGCCATTAAGGGAAATTACGTCAATTAATGTCGGCCTAAACAAATTATGTCGATCAAATTAATGTACAATATACGTCACTCGTGTTTCAATACGTGATTTAACGATCGCGTAATTAATTTACCCTTTTCATTATCGATAAAACATCCTCTTCGTCAATTTTTACTTCGATCAAAGGCGGTGTATATTTTCCCTCCCAGTTTATTGCTCGCTTTTATCATACGAGTACCTAATCCTCGACTGGACTGTAGAAGATAAAACCAGAACTTTTCAACTCCTTTCAACCGAATCCAATTGGACGTATTGTTCTCGAATGTCTTTTACTTCCTTCAATGTACTATGGGTTTCTCTTTTCTCTCTAACACTTTCTTTTCTTCGATTCCGTATCTGATGTGCGTGCATCGACAGAGGCGCCTTAAAGTCTTTGAAAGGGAGAAAAAAAATTTCGTTTTCGTTTCGTTTGATGATACATAGGTCTTATGGCTCCTTGTCACCTTGGAAACCAGTGGAAATGCTCTTGGGAACGAGCGGATGCCTCAAGTTTGGTGTGAGATGCAAAGGCAGAGCAAACTAGGGCCCTTAGAGGTTCATGAATCATTTTTCTTTGCTTCAATGCTTTTTGGGGTAAATTATTGCTCTTGTCAGCGGTGCGATTCTTAGTGTGTATAGTGTGTACCCATTTTCGCGTTCTTTAATGGATACGTAGGGGAAAAAATTCTTGAAATTTATCACGTTGATGATACTTAATTGTTCACTCGTTTTATCGAGTTGATGTCGACAAGGGATTTTAGGAAATCTCAAGTGGCAAAACTCATTTTTTTCTTCTTCCTCTAAACAATTGTAGAATGAAATAAATCTACGGTTAAAATCGATAAATTCATCGAGAAACCGCTAAAGGGTTTTTTTTTAGAGTGGAATTTCAAGAAGGGAAAAGGAATGGTTTTTGTTTCATTTCATACCACGATATAAAAGAAACAAAAAAAAAATTTCCTCGAATTTATTTTTCCTAATATACGAAATATCAACCAATTTTTTTGCCATCCGCCTATACCGACAAAATAGTACACCCATTAAAGACAAAGAATGCACGGAAATAAATCCGAGTAATTTTCCCAAAGGGAAGTTCATGTTGACGCCTTTTGCCAATTTTTGTACACAAATAAAATGTCTAAGTTTTCATGGAGAAAATAGAAAAAAAAATTTCGCATGCCGCCGAGCAAAGTTTAAGCGGTATCCAGGTGGGCTAAGATTAGCCGAGAAGCAGTCGCGTTGACCTAATTTTCGTTGCTGCTGTGTCTCGCCGCGCACAGATTGAGATGCAGGATGCTGCACTGCACCTTGTGCAAGTTGCTGGGTTGTGTTCAGATAGGGCAAGCATACAAAAAAAGCTTTTTTATATCGGCTATCTTTGGCATCTAGAGTGGCTCCTTGGAATGAGGATAGTCGCGCGAGTTGTCATTTTTGCACATGCCTGCTCTCTCGAGGAAATGGAATTGACCGAGGGGAAACTGGTAGATGTGTCTTCTTGGGTGTCGGAACCGAAATTGCTCTCCACCAGGCTTCTTTTTCGAGCATTCATGGTGAACATCTTTGGATTCACCTGTGATAAAAAAAAATAAAGAGAAAAAAAAAATCGATTTTCACTTCCTTGGAGTGGTGAATTTGATTGCTCTGAGTAGGTCAGTCCTTGTTGGTTACCGCCTTGGCTTGACTTATCACTGCTATCGGTCAGGAAAGAGTTACATAATTCAGATAAAAAGCTAAAATAAAAAACCCCAACGCGAAATTGAATAAAAAAAAAGAGTGTATAGACAAAGTTAATTATATTTAATCTTTCTAAATTAGTACTGAAGGTTTGAGGGATTGTAAATTGTTAATAAAAGAAAAAAGAAGTAATTGTAGAGTGAAAACAATAAATTTTTATTTCGACTGACACAATGTGTGTCTGAGTCTGTCTGGAGAAATTAGGTCAATTAAATTTCCATCAATATAGCTTTCGTTTCACATGTTCAAACAACTCATTACGATAGAATGAGATAGCACCCATCATTACTGAGCTTGTTCCTGGAATGTTAAACCGTGTTTTTTATCGATTACGTTACATATTTTATTATAACAAGTACGTGTTCTCTCAAGAAATATTGATATTACTTTATCTTAATAACATTTATCTCACATAACTCGAAGGCACTAGTCTCAATATTGACGTGCCAGCATTTTCTTTCCGACGCAGCCTTAGGCCTAAACAAGCCTCCTTACTGATTGCGAGTGCGATCAGAGTGGGGGCGCCACATTCGCGATAAGCTTTGTACAAATCCCCGACACACAAATCAACAACAACTACACATGACTCAGACTCTCGGTCTAGTTTCTTCCCATCTTTATGGCTGCCATCAATTGTTTTTTAACTCAAGAAAACTCGAGAAAGAAAATTTAATTTAGAAAATAACAAAAACAAGTTTCACATTTTTTTTTTTCTATGAAAACTTGACAATACCAATATGGCTTGAATATACGAAAAACAAGTAAATTCATTTTTTTTCTATTTTCCTTGCATTTTTTATTTTACTTCCTTTTCATTACTTACACTCCTTTGCTTTTCTCTACGACTCCTTTGGCTGCACACTTGAAAACTCATAAATCTCTCTCAGCTGCCTCGAGCAGCCCCAGAAAATTGTAGGGGTGTGAGGAAGCTTCTCTGTCGAGTTTTCATGCATTGCAGGCACGTTGGTCAAGGAGTTGCTTTTACTCGCAGTACGAGTGCGAGTGAGCAGAAAGAAGAGCAGAGAAAGAGAACAAAAGAAATCTGTCTGAACCGAATGCTACTAAAAATTCTTTCGGCCCAGTCATTCGAAGGAGACTTAATCCGTCTGCGGGAAAGAAAGACATTAAAGTTTAATTTGAACCGAACCTTTCGATTGCAGCCTTGATTTATCACTGTCAATCCTGCTTACCCTCACTCTTTAATTTCAATAATATGAGTTGATGGAACAAGTGCAACTTGCTAGGGACCACACCCTCATCTAATGAGACGGAGTACTGTTTCCATGCCAACGTTTAACTCTTGTGTACATAATGCTCCTTGGTCTGTGCGAACTAAAACATAAGTATTTGGTTTCCTCGGCAACAGCTTGGTTGCCTTTTCTTATTACACCTCATTAAGTTGTAAAGGCTTTTATGGTACTTTGATATTAATACGTTTTTTCGGATAAAAAGATGTTCAATCTACGAAATAACACGAATTTGGCGTTTGATCAAGAACTAAAAAAATAAATTGGAAAAAAATTTCTACCCTTCTATATTTCTCTTTGTCGACATTTGGTCGAGTTTCTATCGATATTTGCCTGCATCTATTTCCAGAAATAGGAAATGAAGGTTGAATAAAAAAAAAGTGCCACTACAATGGGCAATAAAACTCGAGGAAAATTTGTGACAACCGGTTTTTACAAAATGCGTCGCGAAATGAGATACAATGGCGGATTTGGTGCCAAGTGAATCAACAGCCAAATACTTGTGTGTCTTGCCGCTTAAAACGAGCATTTGAGGGAAGAAAACGGCAAGGATTGCGTTTGGTCAAATGTGAAAGGGAAATGTTTAGTATGAATAGGAAATAAGGGTCTTACACACAAAGAAGATAAAATTTACTGGAACTGGAAACTGGGAACTAGGACTACAAATTTGCAATCAGTGAAGAGAGAATTTGGTTTGGGAGGAAAAAAGGGAAATCGATAAATTATTCAACGCAACATTCAGTTTAATTAATTTGTTAGTTTTTCTTTTTGTTCAGTGAAATTCATAATGAAATATTTCAGGTGTGGTTTCGACATTTTTTCCCATAAAAAACAGACTTTTGTGTTTAATTGTATAGAACAGTTATAGACGTTTGTGGTTTGCGTTTAAACCCGTTGAAACTTTAATAGTGTTTGCCCAGTTTAAACAGTAGTAGGTAAAGAAGTGCCGATGCATTTAAAATGAAAGTTTTTTAATAGATCGAGTGACACACACACACGATCGACACGTAATTTAAACCACGCTCGAGTGCTTTTACTTTTAATGCTAAATTTACAAAATGTTAAGTGCATGACTAAGATAAACACGGTTTGAAAAAGGGGTTAAAAATATTGGCTCGGCAGGGTTTGGCAAATGGCGGAGGGAAGAAGAGACAGATGCTGGCACCTGTTTATTTCTTGTTGCAGAGGAAAAGAATATTTATTATTCTAGAGCTTAGTAGCCGGAAGGTTGTAGGCGGTTATGGTATCCCTTTAAAAATAACCAGGTCCTTTTACCAAACAGCGGCTCTGTAAATGGACAAGTGAAAGTGAGCAGCTTCTTCTCGTTCCTTAATCCTTTCTGACACGTGCACATAATTAATAAAAGTGGGAGTAGTGAAATTAATGTCTTTCGGTCGTTCAAACTCGCGTGACGTCATTCATACATTTTTTTGTGGGTGCTATTTTCGAGTTCACTAACTTATGGTCTATTATAGTGGGTAAATTAGAGGCCGTTGACATTTAAGGTGCACGAAATGAATGGGAAAGAGGGTCACTAATGAGGAGTTTTGGAAATTGAAATCGATATTGAATGAGGAGTAAATATTAATGATTATATTGTGAATTTAAGCCGCAATTTGTTGATTTGCCAACTTTTCTAATGGCTTTCATCTGATTTAGAAGCTTTCAATACGCTAGATACGTTGTGGGTTTTGATTAATGGGTGAAATCTAGTTCCTCATACACTTTGGTTTTAGCTTTTAGTTCGCTAAATCGATAACAAACGGCGTAATTGAGCTAATTCATGTCCCTTCCAGCAGTCTTTTTTATGGCGTGAGCCGTGAGACAAAGTGAAAAACAACATCGACTCGCTTTTGTGCTTCAAAGATCCAGAACTCGGAATTAGGACAAAGTAAAAGAGTTTTGAAAACATCATAGAGGGAAAGGTAAAATAATAAAAAAATGATAAATCGATATAAAAGATGTAGAGAAATGTGTTTGACAACATCTGTCACATTACTCGACGCTTTGAACTCCATCAAACAGTGAATCAAAAATTCATCTGACGCGCAATAGTGCTTATGGGTCTTGCGGTGTTTGAGAGTACGTAACAAAAAAAATCATAAACGAGTGCAGCGAGCAAATGTTTTCATCACGAGGCAATTTTACCCAACTTGCATAGTCGAGCAAGTAAAACGTGGAAAATAGAGTTAAAGCCATAAGCGAATGCACCAATCGTGCAGATGCAAGTTAATTAAACAGTCAATAGTGTGTGACCAAGTTGTAGATGATTTTAAATTAGAATTCAAAGCCAAACCCGATAGTATTTGTTCCAAAAAAAACTGGGACATGCAATTATGAGGAAATGAAAAAGAATTCTTTTGTAGACCAAAAAAAAAATTGATTTTGTGATTATAGGTCTGGTTTTTATTAATTTATTGGTCGATGTAATTGCCAAATTTAGTCAGGTCGACGTATATTTTTGTAGGAATAATTGAATTGTGCCACAGTTTTAATTAAATCGATATGACTTGCATCTTTTTACCGGTAAGTGACGCATTGTCTGTCATTCGCGATGACGTTTTATGTGATCTAAGTGACATATAAGATGTTGGAAAGACACTTCTTGTTTACGCAGGCCAGCCTTAACTGATGGGTTGTTATTATGAAATTTTGAAATCTATTTTAAGGAGATACTGTTATGATTTTTTTTTTTAGAAAACTAGGTTGGTTATTAGTGATTTTTTCTATCCGAATTTTCCTTTTCCACATTTTGTCGTGTCATGCGAGTTAACCAAGCGAAAATTATTAATGAAAAACGGGTTAATTTAGCGATGAAGTTTAATAAGCCTTTCATCGACCCTGTTTCCTGCTATTTCAACTTAAGTTAACCTTATTTCACGAATGTTTTCTTCAGTTTAAGTTATTTTTATTCATTTTAATAAAATATAAAGTAAACAACAAAAATCGAAATGTAAAAAAAATATTTTAATTTCCTTGTTTGCGGCAATCGAGCTGAAAATGTGAGATTTAAAGAAAATGGCAGAAGGTTTCACTGTCGAGAGGATTTCCGGACTAATTTTGTTGCTAAGAGATAATTTTTGAATCAACATCTTGACATTTTACGGATTTGAATGGGAAAAACATCATACACCCTTTGCCTTTTCTGTAAAGAACTGTATAATTGGGGACTTCAAATAAATTAATTAAAACACGAAAATATTTGTTAAAACTTTCTAAATCATCAATCCGAAATTCCCTGACTTTTCATCTGCTCGATTTCTGGGTTACCTTGACAACTAAGTAGTTTCTGTTCCTATAGCAACTGGAAAACATGCTGGAAAGCCAGAGGGTTTGAAGGGGGCATTAGTTTTTTAAATGGAGTGGAAGGTAACAAACATGTCATATAGTCTAATAAACGTTTCCGTTTTTAAAAAAGGCATGGTCAATTTTAGAGGATGACTAATGAATGTAGAGATTTTCCTTATTTTATAAGCCATGAAAGATGAGAAAGGTTAATAACAATTTCAAACCTCGTAACCTCTGAATGCCCTGCGTTTGTCACATGCAACGCTCTGGGTATGTCATTTTTCATTTTATTTCAATTAATTTCAATTAATTTTTATCATTAAAAGCACAAAAATAAACAAACATGTCAATCTCGGATGTTTTTCAGCGAGTTACTGTATAAATATCTCAAAAAACAAGAAACTGTAAACTTTTGATACCGCTGACACCCAAGATAAAAAAAAAACTGATAAAAGCTTGACATTTTTATATTTAATGCAACGGAAAAAATATTAAAAAAGCATGGAGAAAACTCTGGTTCTTTATTAGTAACGAGATGAAAGATATGTCAGTCCCCTGTCGTCGATATTTAACACCTCCCAGGTGTAATCTTGTCTAAACACTCGCCGAGGTTGATTGATGGACATTTTTTCAACTTTTTTTCTTTATTTAACTACCGTTTTCCTTATTCTTTACAACATAGTATCTGAGTAACTTTAAAGTGGCCGAAGTCTTTTGAGTGTCATTTACTTGGCGCATTCTCCAGAGGCAATTACAGGCAGAATAAATTTTTTATCGGCCTAAAGACCTAAGATCCTTCTTCTTTTCATTCACTTTTAATCAGATATTAAATTATTTAGGGCAGTAGGAAGGAAACAAAGGCATTGTGCTTTGTGCGCTCTTATTGAATGGTTCAAAGCTGATTTCCTGAAATTACATCATTTTCTTACAATTAATAAAATCTAATTAAGGTCTCAAATGCTTCCAAGTTCCAATTGACACTCGAAAGACAAGAAGTAACGAGTTTAATGTAGTTTTTACTTAAATCACACTTCTTTATCGTCTTATAAATTTGATTAATGCGAGTGTTGATACATAATTCCATTTATTTTGCACATGTATCCAATTACAAAATATATCATAACTGAACCACCGCCATTTTTGACAGTTTGCATCTGTACTTAAAGAAAATAAAATCAATTTCCTCCCCTCGCGTTTATTCAAACGTCATTATCAATCGATTGTCCGAATTAAGAAAATGGAAAACCGTAGTTACCGCTTTTGCTGTTTAATTCTGCAGTAAATAAACCTCAGTGATGAATGTTTAATATGTTTTGGATTAAGTGACACGATAAAGGGGTAGTTATGGTAAAGAGATGAAGCAATATGAAGTAAAGGAAAAGGGGGGAATATATGCGCAAGCGCGCATTTGTGAATAATTTCTTGTTTGAATTCCTTTTCCATTTATCCTTTGCGCCGTGATTTAATTTCCTCGCATTCTATTACTCATCCAGGGCAAACTGAGTGGCGTTTTTCAATTAAACAGAAGTCGATTGATTAATTAATTAATTAATCGACTTTTATTTACCTTATTTTTTCACTCTAGACTTTCAATCCAACCTGGGAAAACAAAGATTTGTACTTTAAAAACATAGAAAACTCGTGAGGCGAATTTCTATTATTTTTATTATTTCTTTTGTTTTTTCCCTCATTTCTGTTTTTGCTGCATCACTTTGAAGACTCAGCATAGTGTTCTCTTTTTGGTTGAAAATTGAAAAAGTAGAAGAAAGGAAGGCAGAGAGGAAAAAACCGCATTGGATACGAGGATTTGAGATTGTAGAGATGGAATAAAAAACATCAATTCTCTTTAGGGTTTTAGACAGTTCTTCCATTTACCAAAACTCGTTTTTATTTGAATTTTTTGTGTTGTCTACTATACTACTGTACTCTAACTTACGTGTATAAACAAAAACAATACAAAAAAGAAGACGAATTGCACACGGAAGTACTGAGTATTTGTTTTGAGTTGAAAAGAAAAAAAATTTACTGTGGTTTGTGTGTTTGTGAGTGTATCTTTGCTCACAAGAAGTGAAAAGTCTTAGTCTTTTATCCCCTTTTACTGGTTCCAAACAGGAAAGCTTTTACATTAATTGGTTTGCTACTAAATGGAACAGATTTCTTGGGGCACAATCAAGTGATGTTAACGAGCACGCCGTGAGATGGTGACCCTTTTTCTCGCGGGATCACGTTATATCTTCTTACTGGCTTCTTAATTCTATGCTCTGAAAGACTGAAAGGCACTAAATTTCTACAATGATTTAAAATACTACTTAAGAAAGTCTACAATGTCTCGTACTTAAGTTAAATCTGCCATTTATCATTCTGTAAAAAAAAAAATTTGTTTAAAATTTTTTATTTTTTTTCTTTATCGCAGACAAGACATCATTCTTCAAGTAATAGATGAAGATTGCTATGAAAAAGATATCATATTTTTTGTCGAACTAGGAGAACCAAAACAGATCAAAGGTAAATAGAAAACGGTGTGAGTGAGAGGGTAAAATGCGAATTGTGCGATAAACAAACGGAATTGTCTCCTCTTTAACTAAGCCGACGAGAAATGCAATTTTCCTTAGAGATTTTTTGAATGTACAAAAAGCTTTTGATGATTCGACGCACAAAGAGCCGTGTCGTCTCACACACCGAAATTGCACTTCCGTCTCATTTTTCAGGGTAAATTTCGCATTTAATCCACTTTCTATTGAAGTAACAGACAATAAACGGGGAATTTTTTTTTACTATTTCACCTTTTCGATTCAGAATATTTTTATTTATTTACCGTACGTTTATTTAAAATTCCAGGGATTTTACGCAATATAAATTTATTTTCACAATAAAATACGTGATCGGGTGAAATGAAAAAGCGCGCAAACTCATTGAGAATGCTCGTCATTCTCTGTATTTTTTTTATTTCGTTGAAGAAGAAACCGAACGAGACGCCGACTCAGGAACAGGTGTGGAATTCGAAACGCACAACACAGCCGAATTGTCGGACGAGGAACGAATAGCCCTGCTCGGACGACCACGATTGGGTGATTTAGTGCGGACACAAATCAGGATAAAGGAGAACAAAGAATTCAAGGTAACGACTGTCATTTTTATACACACAACATTGATCATGATATTACATCACTGTCTTTTTTTTCTCGTATTCTGTACTATATATGTCTTCTTTTTATTTCCTGATGATTTCACCAATATAGAACACGGTTGACAAATTGATAAAAAAAGCCAATGTCTCTTTGATGGTCGGTACATCATCATGGAAGGAACAGTTCATGGAAGCCATTACCGTCAGTGCGGGTAAGTACACTACGTCGATAAACAAGGAAAATAATACTGAAAAATTATATTTTGGGTTTTAAAAAAAAAAAAAAAAAATTGTAATGATTTTTCTCCTTTGGATTCTTTGTTTTAAGTCTTTTAACGCATGATTACTTCTAATTAATGCTTAACACCACATCGCATTCCAATGACTTGTCGTTTATTTTTCTTTAAAAATTTTAAAAGTCTGAATCTCTCTCAATCGAAATCTTTAAATCGACTGAATGTGTATTGATCGGCAATTTACGCTTTTTCGTGAGAGAGAGATAGAAGAAACCTGTCGACAAAGAACTAACAGATAAGAAATGGCCTAATGGGGTTTCGCTATAACTCCACCCGACCCAAAAACCCCCTACTTTTGTTGAATGGGGATAATTGGGCTCGACGCCAGTTCTGGTCGACTCCCGCAATATCCTCGTGTTCATCAACTCGCGGGTTTAATCCCAATTATCGTTTATCTTTTTGCGCATGTGTTTTCACGACACAAATTAAACATGAAAAAAGTCGATTGGAATGGTTTGAAGTTCGCAATGATAAATAGAATTAACTTTATGGTGGCGTGACAACTTAACCATTTTCACTAACCTTTATGTGTGTCTCTCCGCTCTGACCCACTGACATTAAACGCAAACGAATACAAAACTCTTATTACCTTATAGGACGAGAGAGTGTATGAATTAAAATATAGATGTCAAATAATTACTTTTATGCCTCTAGAAATCATAGATTTTAGATTATCAGTGACCCCGAGTAGAGCTACAAATGTGAAAAACGCCTCCGATAAACGTGGTGGCGGGTCCTGCGCAGCTCCATCTTGTAATCGGTTCTTACTTCACTTCCTTACACTTGTCGAATATCAAATAGAGGGCAACACCCTTAGTCTACTTTAAAACTAGTAGACCGTGGTGTGTTTTTCCCCTTTTTTGTTTAGTCAGAGGTAATGTAACGTCAGGCGGGCTTTGAAATGACATTGGATATTTTTTTCTTTTTGCTCTCGAATTAAAATCTGATCAATTTGCCATTAATGTTGGCCCCTTTCTTGCAGACTGCGCTCAAGGAAGCGACGGTGAGCTCCTTCAGAATTACACATCTCAGCCCTGGACCCCGCCCTTCCCTCGGGGACAGCGGTTGGATGCCTAATAGAATATGCCAGCAATGTTGATTTTGTATTGTAGACCCGGTCGAGTTAGTCGACTTGAGTTGTCGTGTTGCATGGCATCGTTCGTTGCTGTTTTTAAAGTTTAAACGGACCCCGTCTTCCCGCCCCCTCTCCCCCCCCTTTTTCCGGAACTTTTTTATACAGATTTTTTCATTGTCCCCCCTGGCTTTATCCAGCACTGTCATTGCCCCAACTCGTCCACACACTTTTTTTTTGTTTCCCTCTTTAATCAATCTCGCAAATTGCTCATTGTGCCGCTAATGAGATGCATCTCATTAAATTCTAAAGAGTCCCGTTACCAAAGCACGATCGAATTGTATTTTTACATTTTTTATTTTTAGTTTTGTATTTTGTATATATATTTTTTTTTAATTTAATTTTTTTCTGAGAAAGGTAGACAGTCGTTGCGACGGTTCAGCTGTTTTAAGTTTAAT
The DNA here is from genome assembly GCA_034695885.1 of Geophilus flavus. Lineage (NCBI taxonomy): Eukaryota > Metazoa > Arthropoda > Chilopoda > Geophilomorpha > Geophilidae > Geophilus > Geophilus flavus. Next base: position 14,969 of record JAQFZO010000270.1, read on the forward strand.
TTATTTTTTTTTCTTTCATTTTGTTTGTTTTTCTTAAATTGACTTTTTGGAAACTTATACCTTCTAATTACGAGTCAGAACAACAAGAAATTTTTCATCATTTTGAGTTTGATTACTTGCAGACTCTATCAATATTTTCCTTATATCGCGTTGTTTACCTTATCTCATCTCCCCATCTCAACAAAACTGATCTCTGCGAGTATGGTTTGTGGTCCACTTCTGTCATCATAAGAGATTACCAAAGTGCAGCAAAATGTTTTTGTCCTGAGAGAACATATTTCAGCATAATAACAACAAATGATTTTATTTTTTTATTTTATATTTTTTATACTTTTGTTTACAGTTTTCTATTTTTGATGATGAGATACATATTTTACGTATTTTTGAATCGATCGTGCAATGTATATAGAACTAAAAAGACGCTGCATGTCTCTTTTTAGCTTGAAAAAACATGTCATGGAAGAGTGTGAGTGGATTTATGTGCATGGAAAATGGCATGTTATGCCCTTTCTACGTATAAATATCGTTGCTATAGAATTAGATGAAGTGTATAGCTAGTCAGTGTGTCAGTAGAAGAGTGGTAAACGAGGTGTTTATCCACAAACGTTGACATAAAGTACAATTGTAAATTAGTTCGGTCGATTTTAAACGTAAAATTACGAGTATAGTTTAATTAACGACTGATTTCAACCAATTGCAGATAAAGGCAAGTGTTAAGCTGTAGATTTTAAGCAAATTTAACCCTTACAAATAGATATTTGTATCGGAAAAGTGTGTAACCTTCACTATATTTGACCAATCACTAATTAATTTGACCGTTTCTTCAGGAGACGATGAGGAAGACGACGAAGAAGGTGACGAAAAGTTGCCTTCGTGTGGCGATTACGTCATGCACTTTCTCACCATCTTCTGGAAAGTCATATTTGCCTTCGTACCACCCACAGGTAATACCAACTTGTCGATAAAATCGTCATTTGTAGTCAGGTCATGTTCGTATTCTTTTCTTGCTGACTTCTGATTCCGAATTAAAGACAAAAAGAAACTCGAGCTGAAAAGTCAATTTTTATTTTTGTTCGATAAATTTAAAAAAATATTACCGTACCGTATGGTACTAGTACTTTAAATTTTTAATCGCTGATTATAAATACCTCCGAGCTCATGCACAATTAATGCATCGATTAAAATAATGCCGAAAAGCAAAACATGAGTGAAAAACTCATCTCGGCTAAAGCAGAAAGGCTTCATTCACTTCACTGCATATCTCCAATGGCGGTAGTGAATCAACCAACAACGATCAAATTTAGGGCGGAGGGTTTCGTGTCAGCTCGGAACATTTTAAATTTATTTGATAATGATAAAGTAAACAGGAAAAAATAACGATGATTAATGTTTTTCAGATTACTGGGGTGGCTGGTTATGTTTTGTCGTGTCCATTTTGGGTATCGGCCTTCTAACAGCTATCATCGGAGACATGGCTTCGCATTTTGGGTGCACCGTTGGATTACCAGATAGCGTTACAGCTATTAGCTTCGTTGCACTAGGCACTAGTGTGCCAGGTGAGTGTTTACAGTACCGTACAGACAACACGTTACTCTAGATTTACGAGCGCTATTATACATATTGCGGATTTACCATGCTATACTATGCCATAAGCTTTAATTTTTCAAATGAGCGACGCATTTCCCCCGCTTTTATCCAATACCAGAGCCAAAATACAGACACTTTAAAAGCGAAGGGAAACCATCAAAAGGCAAATGCATTCCATTTATGTCATATATCGGTTGCCATTTCCGACCGATCACTTGCCCTATTGATTTTTTTCTTTACTCTAGCTGTCCAGTCGCGGCTAAATTCATAAAAGGCAAGCTAAAAGGCAAAAGTCTCAGGAGTCTGGGTTGGACCGGGTTCAGACGGGCGTATGTTGTGTGTTGTGTGTGTGTGTGGGTGAGGGTGAACTTGTGTGTGTGTGTGAAGGCTCGATACGAGCACGCACCTCGCAAGTTAGTAATGTTAGCTCGCGAGCGCTCGTATATGAGCGATGGCGTGCCTGGTATTGATCTGTCGTCTTCACTCGGCGTGCCCGGGCGGGTTGGGTTGGCTGGCGATGTGTTATCCCTAGAATGGTGAATTTAATTCCACTGTAATTACAGCGCGAGATGGGACTAGGCAGGGCGCAGTGTGGAGGGATCAACCACTGGCTTTTTATCATGCAAAGCGTAACGAAGGCGAGAGGCGATCACGAAACTTTATGCTTCTTTGTTTCAAGGGTGTTGAATTTTTCCTTTTTACACATACGAAACGCTTTAGGGGGATTATGGAAAACTTATTTTGCGCATCGATTAACAGTTCGTTAAAATAGAGATACAGAGATAAAAATTTTTTTTATTTTGCCAGATACTTTCGCGAGTAAAGTTGCCGCCATTAATGACAAATACGCGGATTCCTCCATTGGAAACGTGACGGGAAGCAACGCAGTCAACGTGTTCCTCGGATTAGGCATCGCTTGGTCCATGGCAGCCATTTATCACGCCATGGACGGGAATGAGTTTCGAGTGGACCCCGGCAACTTGGCCTTTTCAGTGACTCTATTCTGCAGCTTGGCGGTTCTGGCCATAATCGTGCTTATGATACGCCGAGTGCCGCAAGTCGGAGGCGAGTTGGGCGGTCCAATGAAATACAAATTGCCCACGACCATCTTATTCGCTTCCTTCTGGATCTTCTACGTCTTCATGTCCAGTTTAGAGTCGTACGATGTCATCGAGGGCTTCTAAAGTAAAAAAATAAAAAAAGAATAAACCAAGTACCGTCCGAACTCTGCCTCACACAAGCAGCAGCAGCTACTTCATTTTTCTTTTCTACGGAAATGTAAGAAAAGGAAAGGAAAAAGCACAAAACAACAACAAAAAATAAGAAAGAAAAAACAGAAAGCCAGTTTTAATTTGCTTAGCGCAGACGTCAAATGTGCACACAACACGATTCGTGTCAACATGCAGAAACATCACCGCAGTGTCCAAATATTTGATTCTTGTGCTAACTGGTCCTTTCTCGATCGATCTTTCAAATGAGTCCCTTCTATGTTTTGCATTTTTGTTTCTTTCCATTCCCCTGTGTGTACATTTTCTTCCCAATTTCAAGATATATTCCACATGATGAAGCATTTTTAGGCCAATTTGTGGACTTAACTTATAAACAAATCATATTTATTCAGGATTTTAAAACAAAAAAAAAACAAACAAACGATTAAATTTACGTTTAAAATGTGTTTTTAGGTAATTAATTAATTACGGGAGAAAAAAAATCAAGATTTTGGGGGTAAGAGAATAAAAAAAGGACTCTCGGAGACATTTTTGTGTGTAGAGTCCCTATATCATCAACGATTAGTTCTGTAATTTCACTTTGGTCCATTTCTTTGGTTTATAATCATCGTTGTTACTTGTGTAGAGAGTTGAATTATTTTTGTAATCTGTTATTCTTAAGTCCTCATCAGCGGTGTACGGTACTAGTAAACGGTACTAGCAAAAAAAAAAAAAGAAGTGTCTGCATATCACCGTTGATTGGAAAGAACTTTGTTGCATTTTCTTATTCGCATTGGCAAATAAGTTAGTTGAAGAGTATGATGAAAATTTTAGAGTTAATATTTATTTTTCTTGGTATGTGCTGCCTCGAGAGTTTGCAATTTTCTACCACTTGTCGTTATGAAACTGCAACTGAAACATAAAAACGGTCGTAAAAGCAATGAATGACCCTTTTTTTTGTCTTGGTCAGTTTGAATGATGGAAAGTGTACTTTTGGGAATGTTGATTTTCGTCCAATTTCTAGGAATTTTATATATTCCTGGTACTTATTGTGTTTGAAGTTTTAATGTTGAAAATCAAAAATTACATTCGGTTCTATATTATTAATTATAATTATTATTATTATTCATATAATTTTACTTTAAAATAAATTTCTTCTAATTACCATAAACCGGTATATCGAATTATACAAATACAATACAAAACAAAACCGAAACTTCCTCTTTTATCCAAAGATATCTTGTAAATATTGCTAAATGACATACCTAAAGTCATATATAATTAATTAATTAATTAATATCTAAAAATATTAATTTATTGCTGTTCTTTCGAATATTGTCATTCACATTTATGAGGCTATAATAATGCAATACAGTTTAAAAACAGAGAAAAAAAAATTTCAAAGTGAAAAACCAAATAAAAAGTGTGCAGAAATGTCATTTTTTATAATTATTTTCTTTTTGAAATTCGATGTGTAAAGATTTTTATTTGTGTGCAGCAAAACTTTTATTAGAGATATGAAATCAATTTTTTTAGTCCTTTATTTTGACTTTTATTTTTAAAAAAACATATAATATTATTTATTTTCGAGTAATAACGGAGTTTTAAATTATTTTTGTCAATATTGAATTGTAGATTCATCAAGTAGATAATAATTGTGTATCAGTTTGTTTACAAAATGACGAGAGAGAAGTCCAATGTGTCTATGCATTCAATAACAGCCAAATTTTTTTTTCTTGTGTAAAAGGGAAAGTTGATTATTTGCTTGTCCAGTCCAAAAAAATATCACTTTCTGTTTATTTATTTATTAATTATTTATTAATTTTGTTTTTTAATCTGTTTGAATCACTTAACTTTAAAAAAAAAATTCTTCCCTCTGTGTATAATCTTGATATAGCACACACTAAATTTTGAATTAGATAGTTCGTCCAGTCAAAATTAAAACCTAAATCACTGCAAATTTGTTTTATTTTAATTTTTAAATTTTTAGCAAAAAAAAATAATTAATTATTTATTTTTAATTTTAATTTTTCTTTAATGCTTGGCTATGAATTTGACTGAAAGAAATGTAAACTAGAGTTCTATTGGATTCATAATAATTGTTCTTGCGTTCCTGGGTGCAGTTTTAAGAATTTAAAAATATACCGTAAAAGGAAAAGAAAAAAAAATTAATTACCTTGTATTTCCCTAACAAACATTTCCATTGTATTTTCATCCATAATGGATTTCTGACATATTTAAACTCAAACTTTTGGCTATTATCCCACTAATTTCTTACAATAAGTGGATTTTCATAACATCCTAAGAACTTTACAAAATATCATTAAAAAAAAAACATGTAAGAGATAAGTTCAGGAAAATGGAGCTATAATAAAGTTGACTCAACGTGACTTTAAATCTTTTCAGTTATTTTTTTTGTGTAAACACATTTTACCTTATTAGTAAAAAATGAGGTGGGCGTCATGAGGTTTCAACGGATTTCTGAATTTCTTGTGGACTTTTTGATTTCTAAGAAATTTCTCGATTTAAAACGGATTTTTGAATGTCAAAGCCAAGTTCACTTCTTATAAATTTCTTATGGATTTCCGCCAGAAATCCGAATGATTTTTGTTCTATTTCTCGGTTTTTAATGGAATTTCAATGGATTTCTGATTCCTAATGAATTTTTCTATAGATTTCTAATGGATTTCCATTGGACTTCTGATTTCTAATCAATTTTCAATGGATGTTTCGATTTCTATTAAATTTCCAATGGATTCCTAATTTTTTAATGAAGGTTTAGTGAATTTCTGATTATTTTTCCATTTCTAATTGATTTAAAATTCAGAAATCCCGGGCGGGACGCGATTTCCACGTATAGCAACCCCCTCGATACAAAAAAAAAACAAAATCAACAAAAACTTTTTTCCGCCCTCTGCGCCGTACGATACAATGCAATGTTCCATTGATTTCCGGTGACCTTGAACAACTCCCGTCAGTTGCATCAAATCCATTTTCACAAACATAGAAAAACTTATCGGTTCGAGAAATTCCAAAATTAATTTTTTTTCCATTTAATAATTAATGACCTGCTATTCAAATACGTACATCCGTCCGTAAGTTAAGTTAAATCAAACAAACCAGATAAAACCTCGAAATTAGATTTAAAAATAAATATCGGATTCGTGTTTGAAGAGAAAACAAAACCGACTTTATTTACAACTACGGTATCGAACATCTAAAAATTTCATGCGGCGAATAACAATTTAATATATTTACATTTTACTTCAATTTCTTTCCTTTTTCGAATGTAATACGTAATTGTGCTTTCGGTTTTCTCTCCGATTCGGGTATTCCTTCTTCCACGTCGATAAATTCTCCTTTGACGTAATCAATACCTTCAATTTTACATTGGGGCATTGCTTCTTCCAATAGTATGGCCATAAGACCCGGATGATTTACTCCAGGAAGATTGCTCAGATGAAGATTTTCCAGCCGTCTTTAATAATAAAAAAAAAAAAATAAATGAAAAAAAATTAAATTAAATCAAATATTTATAATTAATTAATTAATTAATAAGTGTTTTAAATTTACTTTAACCGACTGAGCACCGTCAAACCCCTCTCGGTTATTTGCGGGCAATTACTGATTTTAAGGTTCACTAAAGTGTTCCGCATTCTTCCGCTGAGTTTATCTATGCACCAGTCGTCGATGAACGGACAGTTGTCTAAAATTAGGGTTCTTAATCCTCGAAGACCGCCTTTGAAATGTAAAATAAAAAAAATAAATCAAATGGTAATGGATTTTTTAAAATATTTACATAAATTGTCGATTCCTTCGTACAACAAAGTCGTATCCGACGCATCGATTTCTTCGACTAGTGTCCCGCGGAGTGGCATCAAAGGTAAGTTGCCTTTTTTCCTATCGGCTTCACTCAGTCTGGTCCAAACTGAATTATTTTTAAACCGTACGGCTCCATTTAATTCTAATATAAATACTGCGGCGCCCAATTCGATTCCGTATAAAATTCGACGTTCCTTTACATTGCTGATTATAAAAAAAAAAATTTTTATTTATCTATTTATTGCATTTTTTTCAGTTTTATTTGTTAAATACCTTTGTCTTTTCACCGTATTTTCAAAACCTTTACGGTTATACCAATTTTTAATTGCTCGTGGGCTCAGATCGATCGGTTGGGTCATGAAGGAGACCCAATCCATCGGGAAACCTTGTTTTCGTCGTTTGAATCTGTTTCTATCCTCCGGTACATCTTCGTACGGATCGTATTGAGCCAATTCTTGGTCGGGTTTCTTTATAGGATAAAGTGGAGTGTAGGATGTGTCACCGTGTTTTTTACTTGCCGTGCGGAGATGAGTGAATTGTTGGCGAGAAATGTTTTTTAGACAACATCTAAAAGCCGATTGGCAAGTTAGGCAACTTATGAGGGACATGACGATGCATTAAATTTGAATTTACGGTCTGTGAGTTTGTAGTTAATTAGTCGTTCAATTTTTATGTGCGGGCTTCTAATCAAATGTTCTTAAATAATCATTGCCGTAAAAATAACTCACAGTAGATGAGCAGTTTCTCAGGCAGCTGCCATTTTTGTTGTGGTTCAGCATTCAGCTGGTAACATTGCGTTCCTAAAATCAACATTTTTCAAATTTCATTTAAAAGAGGAGTCTTTAGTAATTTATTACATCATTTTAAAAGTGAAGCTTGAATTATTGATATCTATGAAAAAATTGTTTTAAGAAAATTACATTCTGTGATTCATAAGCTGTGGGTTTTATATGAAAATTTGACAGATGATGACGTAAGGAAATTGATTTCTTTTTAGCGACATCTATCGAGTAAGATAAAAACCATTAATTTTAAAAATGGCGTAACGAGAAGTTGACTAAGTAGAAATTGGTCCATGGCACAGCTCACACTTATAACTCTAAATTAAAAAAATCGTGAATCTAACGTTTGACATCACAATTACAAAATGATACCAAAGGTGACTATTCAACCAGAAAATGACTTAAAAATATTTTAACCGAACTACGACTGATTTTCCTAGCTATGGTTATATATATATATATAGTTGATTCTGCAAGATGCCCGTCACTTTTTTCGCCTGACAAAAAATCAAATCGAACCAAGACGCGAATTCTGGGGATGGCTTAACTCAGTCTTCAACCGGGTGGACGATTCCCGGATCGAAGAAGTCGGCCCAGACCGCGCTTGTGCCGAGTGGCTTCTGAGATGCGGCGCATTTGTCAAATGGAAAGATATTCACAACTGGACGAGAGATTACAATTTACTTCCTAGTGGAAACGTAAAAAAAATTAAAATCGAAGAAATAGACGCCACAGATTCGTGCGTGATGAATATTGGATTCGTTCACTTGAGTATGTTCGAAACCAACTCAATTTTTAATGAGTTTGCATAAAACCGCAGCTTAAATTTTATTTTTTTAAATATAGAAGGCCTGAAAGAACTCAAGAAAATGAAACTTCACAGATGCTCGTACTTAGACGATACAGCTTTAAACGAATTGCGATACGTCGCCGGCTCTTTGCGAGATTTACAAGTCTCCAGCTGCGGAAACGTGTCAGATGCCGGGATTTTACATTTGAAAAAGCTTGGGTAAGTGAAATCAAATATTAGTCGTTACTAGTTATATCGTGGCATGAAATCTGAGAAAACTGAGTTATTGATTCCAATAGGAATTTACAAAAGCTGCTCATGTACGATCTCCCTGAAGTGCGCAATCGGCAGAAATGCGTAGATGAGCTGCAGATATCATTGCCGAAGTGTGAGATTGTATTTTTAAGCAAGCAGGATGTGGAGAAAATGAGAGCAGAAATGGTAGAAGAGAAAAAATAATTTTTTTTTTCTTAAAGAATTGTTTATTTCTTTTTTTTTGTTTATTTAAAACCATTTCCCTGCATAATTTAATGAAAATTACACATGTACATATACAATATAAATTAAATTTATGTTGTAGTTTCTTGTGAAACAAGTTAATGAACCATGAATAATTTAAATTTACTTAACCAAGAAAAAATAGAAATTCGATTCGACGAAAAATATGGCACTGAAAAATTAATTTTAACAGTTATCCAGAAATGAATGTTTTTTTTTTTATGGATTAATTTTGATTATAGCTCTTTGTAATTAAAATATTCATATACAAAATACCCGTCTATCTATATTCTATACATAAAATATTTAAAAAATAAAACTTGACTGCCCATTTTTCAATAAATTAATTACATAATAGTTCTCAAATCTGCCACTTAACGGCGTAAATTAAGTGCGAGACTGAAATTTACAAATGGCGACGTTTTTACGTAAAAAATCGTGTGAAAAACTAGTTGTATTCCGCAATTTGAAGTCGGAAGAGTTTAAAAAAAGGATATTGGACTGTGAAATTTGACTTTATGCCAATTTTTTTGGCTCAATGTCAGATTGTTTGTCATGTTTGTGATGGTAAGTAAAAACGAAATAAGAAATCATGGAGTTGTAAAATACACTCTTAATCTCCAAGAAGAAATGGACTGAAATTCTATTGGATGGCCAATTTACTTGATAAGTATGACTATTGAAATGTTGCCAAAAAATGCATCTTCCTACGTGAACGTGAACTGTAAGTAAATTTGCTTGTAATGCGAAGCGAGTGCACGATGTGACATCACTTGTGGGAATTCAAACTTTATTCTCGGTACACCCACCATCCTATGGAATTTTTAACCATTTCAGTTGCATTCAAAGTTAACCCGATTATGAGGATTTTCTTGCTTTCATGGACTTTCGAGGACTTTGTTTGAAATCCGATTCCACACAATCCACAATTCAGGCGCCCTTTTAGTCGTCTCGATTGGCCACTCGAGCCAACTTCTTGGATTTCTATAGCATTAAATCGATGACCAATTGGCAAGTTTGAAGTGTCAAAACGATCAATACTGAGCTGCTCTTAGGCATTACCAACAGCTAGAAAAAAAAGGGGCTTTACAAAATTAAAGTTATTGTAATATTAATGCGAAATGTGATCAAACTTTAAATTTTATAATAAATTTGGGTTTACTCTTTAATTTAACACTTGTAAATTAATTTTTGATCACATTTCATATTAAATTTTAACAGTAACTTTAATTTTTGATAGCCATATTTTTTTTCAGTACAGTATACTGTTACCAGTGCTGTAACTAGACAAACTTCTGTTAACATACGTTGGTATCATTAGTAACCAGTTTGCAGCTTATCAAAAAAACGATATGCAATACACTGCAAAAAATTTGAGCTTTCACATTTGTAAAAGGCAGGTGTAATCTTACACTTAAATGCATTCAAAATGTTGCAAAAGAGTGTAAAAATACACATTTCGAAAAAATCTTGTAAAACTTTTAAGAGTGTATGCAAGAAAGTCTGTTACCGGTACTTTTTGACTTTAAAAATGCTGTATTCCATGAATATCATGTTTGAAGTCATCTAAATTGACATGTAGCAGAGACATTACATTTAACAGTTAACAGCCTATTTGTAATTGTAACAGCAACTGTAACAATTACAACTTGCATGAAATTATTTTCCAATTTATTGATTTTAATTCATCAACAACTCCTTACTTAATCTAATTAAAAATTTAATTTAAAGGCTTAGGATTAATACATCACGATAATTATATCGAACGACAAAATCTTAATCCATCATTCCATAATTCACTTAACTTTGAATGCACTTAATGAGATAATACTGACTTTGCTTCTTTCTGGAGATTTGAGTGTTTGGGGAGTGTGCGCATCAGTTTATTGATTTTGTTCTCTATTAGGTTTTATCACTATGTACCCTGGATATAATAATTCTTACTGGAATGGAATTAATGAAATGGAGTATTAAAGAAATCCAAATTTTCACTGGATGAAAATAAATCAAAATGATTAAATGGTGATGAAACGAGACTTTTATCTGGATTCTTAGTTTTTGCTGTTGATTTTCTTCGAGTTATAAGCTGTTGGAAAACCTGAACCTGGTTCGCTGAGTCAGCAAAATGAATGGGTGAAGGGAAAATTGATTGTTCTAGCGGTGGCAGAGGTGGTGGAACGTAGTGACTCGGTTCTGGGTAGGGACCGAATTCTTTCCAAGCTCCTAAATCCACTACATGTAAAAATGGATCCGAACAGTGAACACGACCACTAGCAAATGACAAAAGGTAAAACATGAATATGATGTATCGTTTCGGGTATCTTGCCAAGAATTTTGCAGAAAAGTTTTGATGAAGAGTGGAACATTCCAAGAGATTTCCTCAAAAGTTCTGCACGGAAGAAGCCAGAAGGTGTGCTCGTTTGAGGTGGAATATTCCTTTGCCGTCGACTGGATGGTGTCGTGTGGGTTGCCAACTTTTCAATAATTATATACGGGAGCCCCATGAATAAAAAAACTAATTTTTTGCAATAGGGGAGTGGAAGGTAGAAAAATTAGGGGAAAAAACCATAACACAATTCAAACATGACAAGGAATGAAAGATTTGCTCATGGTGTAAAAAAAAAAGTAAGGTGATGATAGATTTGTGGGTGTTTACCATTTGATGTCAAACGATTCGCAAATTATCATAACTTACTGGCCTTACTTTACTGTTTTACACAATAGTAGGGACTGCTAGGTTAGGTTAGGAGTAGGGTTTGTCATTTACCGGAGTTTTCTAAAAACCGATAAAAATCGGTAATTACAACTTTTTATGGACAATGGCTATTTCAAAGCGAATCGTATCATATTGGATATTGTTTGAATCGTCTTGTTACTGCGAGTTCAGAAATTTAGTTCCACCTAAAACAATATGCGAATAGTTAATAAAATCTCAATCAAAGGTGATTGATGTTTTAAAAAAAAGCTGAATTGTACTATGAAAATGCTATTTAGGAATTAGAATGGGACTGGGACTTCAGTAGATAGTGAAAAAAAGTTCTGAAATGGTTCCATTATCATAACTATAATCATAAGAACAGTCCTGAAGTGAAAATCTAGGTGTCACCTTTGAAAAATGTGTGCAATGGCATCAAAATGTGCATTTTATGCTGTTATACACATTTTTTCAAAGGCAGGATCTAGATTTTCGGACTCGGAACAACAAGAGGATTCAAAAAATACCAAATGTGATATGATTTGGTTTGTTCTACAATCGGAAGAGTAGGTTTTTGGACTCTCAAAAGTTCAAATTACTAAATTACCGATTTATCAGTAATTTGTGTTAACAATACCGGTAATCGGTAAAGCCAAAAAATGACCAACCCTATTGTTTTTACACCAAATGGCAACGAAATTTTTTTTTTAATTTGAACTTTCATTTTATATTTTTATTTTATTTTAGATGCTCCAGAGAATATAAATCTGTCAATGGAGGCTGCAGATGTTTTTGAAGGTGACATTTTGGAAAAGATCAAGTTTATAGTGCTGATGCTCAACCACAGGAAACTTACAAGTGGATGTTTGGAGATAAGAAAGTGTCCAGAAATCAAGACTTGCAGTTTAAAGAAGGTCTAACAAAGGAAATGGGTGGTGTTTACACATGCATTGCTGCTAATAAACATGGAAACATCCACAAGAATATCACAATTAATGTTTTATGTAAGTTTATAGATACTTGTCAGTGCAAGGATTTTGTTAATATACAGCCCACATTTCTATTTCCAGACAAACCTCAATGTGAAATCAGCATAGAAATGAACACAGTTGGCAGAGTTTTCATCAACTGTAAATTTTCAGCCAATTCCAGTAATATTACCATAGAATGGAGGTTCGAGAACGAGACGTTGACGGATAAATACGGAAGAATACGGAAGATACGAATGCATGGGCATTAACTTCCTCGGATCGTCCTCTTGCGTCACCGAATTCACCAGCAACGGGCGCTAAAAGCTCAAACTCAAATTATATTCTTAATTAAATTGTATACAAATATAAATGTCATATGTTACGACAATAACATAGTTCAGATGATTTAAGTTTCCATTTATTGTTATTTGATACCTATTTAATTTACACCAATAAAACAATTAAATAATATATATATATATGGTAATGCATGATAAGTGGCGCCATCCACCGGCTAATGAAGAAAGCAATTTGGTATCAATGAACAAAAAATGCTATTATATGGCTGTTGGATTAAGAATTTGGCGCCGCCAATTTTTACTTAACTCTTTCGACCTTTATTGCTTGATAACAAGTGTGTGTTCAATTATCCATTTCCGGTCCGTGCCAATCGGCTCTTCCAGTCACTTTGGGGTCGTGCAACACTACAACTTCCGGTGCGCGCACTCTCATTACAATAAGCAATCGAAACGACTTAGTTTGTCCCAATAATGGCTTATAATGTGCACGTTAATCTTTTTCGCAACACATACAGTACATTACATATTGTTGTGGGATGGCGCTATCCACACGTAGATTTTACGAAATCTTTCACACAAATGATCAGACTTGTTACCTGGCAGCCAGAGTAACCCAATGCATTTTAGTTTGGAGCATATCACCAACTGATGACCAACTTGCAACTCCCCAGGTTACCTCAGTTGCGCCACTCTATCTTTGGTGGCGACAAACAGAACTAAACCTACGTTAACTCTAAAACCTGAAAATAAACACTGATCAATTGCAATACGTAACAATATTGGAGCATCATTTTAATCCCTTTGATCAAATGAGTTAAAACAGTTAAAGATGGTAAGTGTATTAATTCGGCGTTCCATATTGCTAGAAATAAATGATCTTTACTATATTTCTTATATTTCTTTAAAATCTCAAAAAATTTTACTCCCTCCGTCCCAAAATATGTGTCCACTTCCGGTATGTTTTTTGTCCCAAAATAAATTTCGAATCGAAAATTTCAGAGGTAATATTAACTAATTTACTAATAAAATGAAAACATTACAGACCTCTGACCTTAAAAATAGCATCTGTATCACTTGGGATGCTTTCTCCAAATTGTAACAACGATTGAAATTTCCCCTAAATTTGAGCAGTTTTCAAAGTCTCATATCTCGATAACTACTTAATCAAATTTAAAAATGAAAACAGATTTAGATAGCCCAAATCTTGCACTACAAGACTAGACTATCACATAACATGGTATTTGTGATTACGAATGCCTTGCGGGTGGCGTTTTAATTTTGGGTAAAAAATTTTTCAGTCCTATATTTCAAAAACTACTAGCCCAAATCTCACTCTGAAAACTATTTTAGACAGCCCTTCACTTGGGCTTTGAGATAAGCTAATAAACTGCCATTAAAAATCAAATCTGGCGATAATCCCAACAAAAAACAAAAATCGGACACATATTTCGGGACGGAGGAAGTATTAAATAGCAACTTCATAAAATGAAAAATTTCGTTTCTTCACTGTCACCACATTTTCTCACAAACGAGGTTGTGTTTTCCAGCCAATGATAATCCCGACTGGCTGTGGGAATTACACACGGGAAACAAACTAAAACCGATACATGAACTCGATCCAAACACACTCGAATACTGGGATAGAGTCCGTAGAATGAACAGAAAACGACATTTAGGATATTTAAAAACAAAGGGAGTCAAATAAGATGTGAATAAATTTATTAGAAATAAATGTATTACCCCGGCCAAAAAGACATGTTGAACTCACCCAGCATTAGGAGGGGGAAGGGTAGGCAATGCTACATGGGGCACCACTAAATAAAAGAAAAGAACTGAACTAGAAATAAAACTTGAAAGAAAACGAAAGTAAAAATGGAAACTCACAAAACTGAACTAGAAAGTGAAAATGCACAGAAAACTAAAACTAAATAAAAATTCACAAAACTGAATGAGAAAATGAAATTCACTG
>JAQFZO010000271.1:0-29523 GCA_034695885.1 Geophilus flavus
TTCTCCTCGTTTTTCTCTTCGTTTTTCTTAACCTGCGTATTTTTGTTTTCCTTCGCTTCGCTGCCATTCGAACTGAAAAAACCCTTTAACCTTTGATTCAAAGTGGTCGTAATACTGTTTAACAAGTCTCCACCTTAAAAAAAATTAAAAAATAGATTAATTTCACATCATTTAAACCAAAAACATCGAACCACTCACCTTCTTCCGTTCCACTGTGCGAATCCTTATCGTAATACTCCCTCAGGGAATCCAAGGAACCGCATCGAATACTAGACAACCTTCTCTTCTTCATCTTCCCTTCGCTTTCCGGCCTCCCGCCCTCTATCGGCGGTTTCTCCTTCACGTTTTCGACGGAACATCCTCGTCTGAGCCTCCCGTCGATCATCTTTTCCTTCGATCCAATCTTTGGTGCAGTTAATTCGAGTTTCAGTTGAGTTTTGTGGAATGCAATTCCGCTGCCTTTGTCGGCGCCCACTTTAACGTCGGACGAGGTCGTGCTGAGCGGTGAACTCGTGTTCGAATTATAGTCCGACGTGATCAACGGCGAGGAAAGCAATCCTTGATGTCCGGGTTCGCTCATCCGATGCCGCACGATGGGCGAAGCGTTGCTCGAGTAATCTGAGCTGCTCGACTGACTGTTGATGGAAGGTCGCGAGTCCCGTAATGCGGACGAATAGTCGCCGAGAAGCGTGTTCACGTCCAAATGATGTTTGCCGGCTGTTGCCGGGTCGTTGTTCGCACGATTGGCCAACTCGTCCAATAAAATCTCCTGATCCAAATCTTGTTTCGCTCGCTGCCATTCCAGTTCGATTCGTCGTCGTTCCAGTTTCCGCCGTTCGCTGTCTTGGCTTTGACGGTTCAAATTGCGTTGAAGTAAAGCGCGTGTTTCCATTTCAAACCGTCGGATTCTTTCCTGAGTATTGGCACTGAGTCCCGCGTATGTTCTGAACACGACTTCGTCACCCAGTTTGTCTGTAGAGCCGGTTTCTGTCGGGAAATAAAATAATTCGCCCGATTCGTGAGTCGAGCCGTCGGTTAGTGAAGAGTTACTCTGCATCTAACATTTAAAAAAAATAATTTTAGTTGATTTGAGTCGATAAAAATGGAATTTTCGATTAATTTTTTACTTGTAAACTATTGAGAGAGTCGGCGGAAATTGTTCGTTTCGATGGGGTCAAGTCGCGACTGGTCTGTGACTTCGTCTCTGCACTGCCCGGTCGAGCAGCTGCCGAATCTATGGAATCTTGGTGTTTTTGCACTCGTTGTCTTCTCAATTCGACCTCTCTGTCTATGTCTCTTTCCTCGAATCCGGCGTCTTCTCCGAACGTCGACGTGCTGCTCACGCTCTGTTTCTTTACTCTCTGTCGTACTTTCCGATTTGCTGCATTGACAATCGAAGTAACGATATCACGAACGTTAATCTCACGAGGTTTATTCACGTCTGCTTAAAATTAGGGATAAATTCGAGATTAATTTCAATTTTGAAATTAATGTCAAATTTTTTGTTACGCACCTTCCATTTTGGTGATGTTGTTCAATAATAAATTTTGATTACTTATTGTTTGACTGTTATGCTGATCGATGGTAAAAATACATTCCGGCACGTTTTGATTTAAAATATCGTCCGTGTCGTCGTCATTGAAAAACCAATCGACCTAGAATAAAAATAAACGTTGATGAATTTTTCTAATAAATTAAAATAAAATTAATGTTTACTTTGTTGATTAAAAGCTCTACGATGCAACATTGATGTGACATGTCGTTAACCATCGTCACCATGTTGTCGTCGGCCGCCCTCACGAGAGTTGGCCCAAAAACGATGGCGAGATTGCGCGCTTCCATCTAAAAATTAAAAATTTATAAAATTTTTATTAATTACGGTACAATAATTAAAAAATAAATATTTAAATTACCTTGTTAACATTACTATGAAGTACGATCTTCTGCAAATGCCGGATGAGATATTTCAGAGTTTCGTAATGATGGTCGGGTAGTTCATGCAACTAAATAAATTATAATTCATCAATATTAATCAACGTCCTCGTAGATAAAATAAAACTTGATTTATTTACCAATTTTTTCAACGAGCACATCTTTTTTGTAGTGTTTTCGATTTTATTCGCTTCGATAAACAACGGATACAAATCCGACGTGATCAACGGTTCGGGTAACTTCCTAAAAAATGCTTTCAACACGCTCGAAATGACGTTCACGTCGTTCCACCGCTGGTCTTGCAAGTTAAGTGTGTCGAATCCTTTATTAATCGCATCGAGAAGTGTCGCCACGGCCGCTGTATTTCCAGGTACTCGGTATATACCGACCATTTCCAACCCTCGAGCTTCGACTATACTAGTACATAACTCAACTATAAGTGGCACAAACTAAAAAAAAAAAATTTAATTAATCCAAAGTCAAACAAATGAATAAAAAAATTTAAAAAAACTGACTTCATTAACAGAGGAAGGCGGACACTCCTCCAAAGACACGTTAACAGTTACACCTTCCGCAGCAGAAGTCGACGTTGACGTGCTATGAATTTTCTTAATGGTCTTTGCCATTTTTCCCCGCCAGGTGTTGGAGTAATTTCATCTACAAGACAAGTATAAAAAAAACTACCGTATTTACTTCCATAGTGCACTCGCGCCAATCATTTTACAAATAAATCAATATAAATAAACTTTCTAGCATATTTTAAATGATTTTTTCCATATTATATAATGTCGTCATTATCTTCCGCTTGCAGCAAATACTTCGATCCAGTTGCAGTAATTAGACGAAACACGTGTTTTACGAAAAATGTGTTTTACACCATTTTACACCATTCATTTTTTACTGTGTGGTCACCTTTCCTGGGACTGCTTACCTCCAAAATATTCGCCTAAAAATAAATAAATAAAAATAATAAATAAAAATAAGTAATAACATTAAAAAATTATTTTTAATTCAATTTACTTGGTAATGTTCCTGAATTAATTTAATCCAATGCAACATATCGTCATTATCTTCCGCTTGCAGCAAATACTTCGATCCAGTTGCAGTAATTAGACGAAACACGTTCTTCTTTTTAGTATAATCGTACGCTGTATCAGCTGACGATAGCCTTATAACCACAGGTTGCTCTTCCAAACAAAGAGGGAGCTAAATAAAAAAAATTAAAATAAGGGTCAGAACATGTCAGCCTTGATTGATACTTTTTTCATTGAAATTTTTTCTTTTAATTTAATTGAGGGGGAAAATTTTTTTTTTAAATACCTGGTAGGAATCCTTCTTATCTTTAAAGACATAAACTGTGCTGCCTCGTAGACAAGCCCATAGCTGCTTCCATGATCTATCAGTGGCTCGCTAGAGAAAAATAAAAATTAAAAGACAAAACGTCAGGAAAAATGAATAAAGTCGCGATAAGATCAAAGCTGGTGGGGAAGAACCTCGGATTTAATTTGGCAAATTTTTTTTTTTAAATTTTATTCTTTTTTCCATTACCTTGCCGTCTAGAAAAGCCGTTTTGCAGTGCAGCCAACCTTCTTTTATAACATCGTAAACAGGACTTGGGAGTTCTTTCACCATGTGCTCTGCGGCTTCGACTATTTGAGGAGTCTGCAAATTAAAATTTAAAAATAAATTAAATTTATTTACTGCCAAAAAAAAATTTTTTTGAAGAAATGAAATTACCTTTTCTCCGAAAAATGCTTTTAGCTTCTGTATGCTGTGACTACGTTGAGAAATAGGCCTGTTTTGGTGAGAAAAAATTAAAAAATTAAAAATTTTTTAAAGAAATAAATGGGATTTTTATTAAAATTTACTCTAGACTTCGTATTCGGCCTTTGAATCGGTTTTGTTTATGAAATTTCATCGTTAATGGATTCTGTTGGAGATCTTTATTTACCACCAACCCGGGGATGTTTATGCTACACAATGAGGCCAATATCTCAAAAAATTTGTAACGGGAAAATGTAAATAAACTTCACGTGTCAAAATTAACATAATTCATCATCATCATCATCAAAGCTTTTGATTTTTTTAGAATTTTTTTTGGTGAAGTAAAAGATTATAGTCATAGAGGAAAAAAATGAAAATGGCCTTAGAGAAAGCACTAAAAAAGACATTGAAAAAGAATCAAGAATTTTTTTTTGATGAATTTAAACGCTCATTTTGAGTCGATAAGAGCCTCAAATAGTAGGACCTTGAGGCTTAATTAAATTACCTCAGCCTACTTCCCCTGACCTAATCCATCAAACGACGCAGAGGGATCGAGAATAACATTCTAAATCGATTCGTAATTGACTCGTGATTGGACTTGATCAATAAATAAACGGATTTTGTGCAAAATAGGAAATGATTTCAGATTTGAATCCATTTCATGGAAATAAATGTCACATTTTCAAAATTTATTACATATACGACGAAAATGAGTAAAATTAAGCCATAAAATATATTTACAAAGAGAATAGTGATTTAAAATTGTGAAAAATGAATTTTTCAGTTAAAGAAAATTAGGAAAAATCTTAAAATTTAAAATTTCGGCAAATTTTTTTCAAATTTTTATATTTTCAAGAGTTATTACAAACAATTATGAAAATAAGTAAAATTGAAGTATAAAATATACTAGCAAACAAAATAGTGATTCAAAATTGAATTTTCAATAGAATAACCTTTGAAAAATCCTTAAATTGCAAATTAAGACAAAATTTTTTCAAAGTTTTCAAAATTTTTCAAATTGTTTTAGAAATTTTCAGAAAAAATAAAAATTTTCAAACAAATTTTCAAAAATTCTCAGAAAAAATAAGCCAAACAATTTTTTTTCCAAGAAAAAGCTCAACCAATGAACCCCAGAATTAACCAAATTAAATTTCTTTTTCCACACAAATCAATTAAATTTGCTTACCTCTCATCTCACGCCGTGCAAGTGAATCGCAAGCTCACTCGCGCCAAATAAATTAAATAAAGCAAACGTTACGATAATCGTGTAAAAAACTGGGTTAACTCATCTCATTCACCCTGACTCGCAAACTGCACCTCGATAGTGGAGGAAAACTCGTATCTGTATATTCCACCCTGAATAATTTTCAAACATAAAAGTAGGAACTCGATTGCCTGACACTGACCTCGGTGCAACAACAAAACCAGACACAGAGACGACTCTCCCAACACCACTCAAAACTCAAATGGCATAAAACTTCACTCCAAGTTCTAAACAAGGAAACGTGTTTGTCGGCCCTCGTCTTTTTTTTACACTCAACTTTCCTTATATACATTTCCCGGCATCTAAAAATAAAAAAACTAAAGACGAAGATGCACCTTTGTACTTTTTCTCAAAATATCACGAGTCAAGGATAATCCCAATTTCAAAAAATTTAAAAAAATAACCTGATTTATTTTATTTTATTTTATTTATTTATTTTCGTTTTATGTCCAAACCAATAAAAATTTAAACAAAATAAAACTTTTTTGTGTTTCATTTTGGCACTCGACACCACGTGGAGCGATTTATTTGGTGTTGGAAGAGAAGAATAAAAGAAAAAAAAAAGAATCAAACAACTCGGTGTCGTTAAAAAGCCTTTTATGTGTCTACAGAAGCCATTTTGATTTATGGGCTCTTCATTGTGGACTCGACTAATATTTTACTTTGACTTCTCGACAACACACACGTGGGGAGGGGGTGAAAGAATTGGGTTTTATCATAAACTGGAGGGTCGACCCGCCATCATTAAGCCCATAAAATAGGATAGTGAACTCACGAGGAGGAGTCGCTAGTGGGAGGATTAAATCTACACGATCTCTCTAGTGCTTTAACAACAAATAAACTGAAAAACTGAAGGAAAAAAATGATAAATAAATAAAAAAAGTGAAGAAAGAGGCGAGGAAATTTAATCTGTAGAGCATTGCCATTTAATATAGGGCGATGTTTATTCCAATGTCGAGTGTTGTTGCAGTCTAATCTTGAAATTAATTAATTTCAAGCCTAAAGTGATATTGCGGAAAAAATTTAAGGAAATTTTTTTTTTTTGGGTTGTGGGGTGTGAGTGGGGTTCTGGTAACCTAGAAGGAAGTTTTTTCCTGCTAGTAAATATGAAATAATAGACATTTTTATTTTCTAACCCTATTTTTTTGTTTTGTTTATTGTTTTCTCCAAAGAGGGCGGAGATGAACCCCAAAGTATAGTGCAATACTGGGCCAACGCAGGCAGGGCAAGGGAGGAGTCAAGGTTTCGAGTCTGTGGCTATACCCGCGCCCTGTTCTACAAAAAATGGCTTGACTTCCTCAATTTTTTTAAAAATTCACACAAGATTTGTGAATAGATAAATTATTTTTCTTTAAACTAGATTTTTGGTCATGTTCACACCGAATTACCACATTCTTCAAAAATTCGGAGCGGGCTAATAAGTAACTTCCGGTTTAGTTAGAGGTTTCAAATTTTAGGAGAGTAAAGTCACACGTTCAAACTTCGTTCCCTCAAAATTTTATACCCCCAAGTCAACCGGAAGTGGCATTTTATCTCACGCTAAATTGTCACATTTTATTTTATACCTCACTGAAGTCCCTCATTTTTTCGCAATTCGGAGCGGGGTAAAAAGTAACTTCCGGTTTAGTTAGAAATTTGAAAGTTTAGGAGCATAAAGTCATATATTCAAATTATCTTCCCTCAAAATTTCAGACCGCTAACTCATCAGGAAGTGTCATTTCATCCCACATGAAATTCCTACATTTCCTAACAATTTGGAGCGGGTTAAAAAATAACTTCCGGTTTAGTTAGAGATTTCAAATTTTATGAAATAAAAGTCACACACTTATGCCACATTCCCTCAAAATTTAAGACCCCTAACTCAACAGGAAGTGTCATTTAATCCCACTCCATAATTGAGGAAAATTATTTCCCCAATCAAAATTTAAATCAAGATAAAAATCATTTCCAAATTACAACACAACAACCTGTGATTAAACTAAAAAAAAAACCCTAAATAAATTAAAACCACATAAATTAACCCGAAGAAAGTTTCTTTCATCCAAAGAAACCAGCAGAATATTGCAATTCATCCACATGTCAAAGGAAGTTACAAATTTCCATCCAATCCGTTTTCTATACTTGCAACAAAAAAATACATGCATAAATAATAATAAAACAAAAATACATTGTCATCATAAATCCGACTAACTAATAAACCATTACACCACACGACACAAACAAAACACTTCACCTGACTCACATTATTCAAGTATCCTTTTCAATGAGCTCATAGACTTTTGTCCTTTAGGTCATATCATAAACAGCGCCCGTAGGTTTAGTAATGATACTGCACTTTTATAACGACAGAGTGCAACACTCGATTTATAAATCGCAACCTCGAAAAATTACATTCACTTAACCTTGAAAAAAATCAACTCAAAAAAAAAAAAAACATGAATAAATCTCAACATAAAAAAAAAAAAAATTTAACATATCAATTCCCTTTAAAAAAAAAAAATTATTCATCTGAAAATTACCTTCCTGTTGGAGAAATTAATGTTTCCATGAGAAAAGGTCATCTCGGAATCAACACCTAACAACCTCCCACACCATGGCAACACCTCCACTCACAACTAATTACTAAAGCCAGGCACAGCCTCAACCCTTTGTTTGTCGACGGGGTTCATGCCCCGTGTACTGACTGGGCAGGACACGAGAGAGACGATTCAATACGATTCTGTTAGTCATATGTTTATGTAAATCGTAAATAAATTATTTCGAAATTAAATGTTTAAAAAAAAAATAATAAAATTGAGCTTTTGAGTCCAGCTTTTGTCGTTCACCTACACATTTTCCCACCCACTAACACCAGTTTGAACCTCGAGTCATAATTTTAATGGCTTCAAACAAAGTGCTAAGGTCATAAACACTATAAAGCCACATATTATGGTTTTGGTAATAATTAATTAATTAAAAAACTCATAACTTAATTTTTTTTTTTTATTTACACGTTGAGGACTCGTTTTTAGAGCAAGGCAAGAGTTAATTTAAAGTGCTGTTATCCTAATAACCCCATGCTGAGTGTTTTGAAAAAATAATTTTTATTTTTTTAAATTTTTTGATGTTTTGGTCATCAAAAATTTCTATTGTAATCGATACTGGTTATAAGAAACAGGATTTTGGTATTATTATGAAGAAAAAAATATAAATGTCATTACCATTAGTAAAGCAGATTAACACTCGACCTTTGCCTAATTTGGCATTCATCTTGAATGCATCATAAATCCACGAGCATTACATAATAACAAGAAAGGAATCATTTCCATGAGGTCAGCTATATCTTTCTATGCCATCGTCGTCGTTCGAGTGTAATTGTTTTTCAAACGGTTATCTCGCTGGTAACTTGTCAACCTAAATTATACCCATTCTTTTATTTCCCGACGGGATCGATTCAATTTGTTTCCTCGTCGAGGAAATTGGTTGGATTTAAATTCGAATAAATTATGTTTTCTTTTAAATCAGTTTGAGGTTATTGTTTATGGTCAGTTTACACGACGTAGAGGAAGTGAGCAACTGTTCGTGACTCTAGAAATTTAAACAAGTTTGAACAAATATAATTTATGTTTTTAAAGTTGTAAAAAAATAGTTAAAGTAGTTAAGCTTAAATTTAGATGATGAAATGTTTGCATTAATACAATTTATGGTAAAAATTACATCTAGGACATATTTTCATGTTATAACGGTTTGTTTGCTTTGGACGACTCTCAATTATGTAAACAGTTACGAAACCATCCCCTTGATGTAATTTTAACCGCAAATTGTATTAATGTAAACATTTATCATTTATTTTCTTTATAAAAAAAAATTAAGATGTCAGGGCAAGAAAATTTTTTTCTCATAATTTTTTAAGCTAAAACCCTACAGATTATAAACCGGAAATATTTAAATTATTTTTAGTTTAAATAGAAAACAAAACCAAACATTCAAATGCATTTTTTGAACATTTTTAAAAAAAAATTCTAACTTTTTCCATAAAAGTTATAAAACGTTCACTAAAACAGATTAAAACAAATAAAACGTTTTTTAAAAAAAATTGGGTCAGGTTCAACGAACACAAACCAGCGTTTCATGCATTAACCACACACTTAAACGTGGGAAAATGGATAAAGTCTAAAGAAAACCGTACCTTGATGTTGATGCGCTTTACGGATGTCATGTGCGACAAAGCCGGAGCCGAGTAAATGAGTCAGCCAACACGCGAGTCTTATCCTTCATGGGCAAACACCCACACAATTCATTGGCCAACCTTTTTATCATCATTAACAAGGGTGTGGATGCTCGAATATACCTACGTCTCGCTCTCTAACTCTCTGGGGATCAAACGAGTCGAGATAAAAATAAACTTAGCCCAAAAAAAAAAAAAAAAAATTGAAATAAAAATTTCTAATTTTGAAAGTGGGAGGTGAAAAACATTTGTTTCATCCTTGATTTATTTTTAATTTATTTTTTTTGTTAAAAAATATTTTTTAATTTTTGTTTTTAAGGAAATAAAATTGTATGAAGTGTTTTTTTGAACCGTAAGAGTGAAAAATGTAGTAATTTTTGGGGGAAAATGATAATTATATGGTTTCGTATTTCGCAATTTGGTTTGTTTTCGTTTAATGTTTCATGCTTGTGGCTTTTATTAATACACTCAATGTCGTACCACCCACTGGGTTTTGGTAAATTAATTCAAGGTAAGAGTTAAAATTAAAGTATCTTATATTTTATTTCGACAAGGACACTCGTTTTAGTCAATTTCTAATTTTTTTTTATATTTTAAATGAATTTTTTGAGGATTTTTAAGAGAATTTTATGATCCGTGACCTGCAAATTGCGTATCGATGACAACGCGTAATTCAAAGTGCAAAACCAAATTGAATTTTCAAAATGTAATCAATGCACTTAGACTTGGTAACCAATAAATAAGTTGTAATTAAGGAAAAAAACATCAATTCGATTAATTTTGAGTGCATTTCCAAGTCTAATTTTTTTATTCACTGACCGCTTCTATTGGTCACTGATAACACAAATATTTTTCCACGTTTTTACATAGTTTTTCCCAATTTTTCCTATTGAAACCTAAATCCAAATTAGGACGATAATTATATGATTACAACCCAATTATTTCCATAAAAATTAAATTAAATCTCTTATTTATTTATCTTTCATCCACCTCAAAAAAAATATTATTTCAGTTGGGAAATAATTAAAATTAAAAAAATTCTAATTAAATTAAATAAAAATTTAAAAAAATTAAAATTTTCCAAGAAATAATTTTTTTCTTTTTAATGTATTTTAAAACTTTTAAAACCTTTAAAAAACTTCAAAAACTGGTACAGAAATGGAAGCAGGGAGCACAAAATGAGTTCATTCACAGCTTATTTCCCAGAGAACTATCTGACTGCATGCAACACTAAATCCAACGCACACTAAAACAGGATGTTAACTCGATAAATGTTCTCTTTCATCATTTGATAAAAATCCATTCATCAATAACCGATACCGTGAAAAACAACACCGACTCTTCGAACGATGACAAAAACCAATTTCTATTTATTCGTTTCGTTTTCCCCGAATCGTGAAACGAGTTCAACGACACCGCGCACTCTTTTATTCGATTTATTAACTGTTTTTGACAAAAGTATTAATAATTTTTATTCCTATAATTTTCTTTTTGCTTGAATAATGGGTTTTGTCAACTCTAGAAGTAAATTGCGCGTTAAAATGATGTTTTTCTGTGAGTTTGCGCGTGTTGTTGCACCAATACTCCGGGATTTGTTTGGTTGTTTTGGGATTGTGGGAGAAAATTTGTGGGATGTTTTTGTTTTCTTGTGATTTAAAAGGAGGGAAACGTTTGAGTTTATCTTCTGGAAGGATTATTAGGATTTAAAAGGTTATTATGAATGGTTTTGTATTGAGTTTAATTGGGTTTATGGCGTCAGATGTAGGTTGCTCTGTCACGAATGCACATTGAGAAGTTGAGCAGTAAAAACTGATTCTATTTTATTACCGGAAGACAATTAAAAGGGATGGATGGAGAAAAAAAAAACCTGATTTGTGAGGTTTTGTGTGTAAAGTGTTAAAGAGTTGAAGAATATTTCAAAACTCACCTTTTTTCGTGATTTTTTTGACGGGGATAAACGATTTAACACGATTTATCTCATCATTATCGAGAAATTAAAATAATTTCGTGCTCCGATATTTTACCATAAAACCACCATAAAACATTTTTCACGTAAAAACATCTATTATCTCCTTTTTTTGCATGAATAAACCGACTTCCCACGTAAAAGTGCAATAAAAAATGCAAATAAACGAGTTTTTAAAGCAAAATCGTCAATTTTGACCAAATCACGGCCCAAAATCCATTTTGACACGTGAAACGACCCACAAAACAAACAGAAAAAGTAGAAAAAAGTAAGTAAATAGATAAATAAATAAATAAAAACTTACGTTTTAGTATTGCTTTTGTCGCCGTCTTCATCAGCTTCGGAAGCGGTGCGCATTCGATCGACTCCGGTCGCTTTCAGATATGCCAATCGGCGCGCATTCTGCACTTCATCCTCTGTGTAATACACATACGAAACAGAACAGTATAAGGTTGGGAAAATCAGTGCCATGTCGTCTCAATTCAACATTTAAAAATCCAGAAGAAAAATCAAAAAAAAAATCAAAAAAATCACGAATGGCCGATTTGTGGTTGCACTTGACTGAATTCAGCGCCAATCGATTACAACAAGCATTCCATTTTTGTTCACCAATCCACATCAAACGTCAAAAACCACTGACGAACGATGAACGGATCCAGTTTCCTGCCTCTCTCACCAGGAAATACCAGAGAAACCCATTTTTCACACACACAATTCAAATCAACACAAATGCACAAAAAAAAATTCAAAATTTTTTTTCCTCTATAGAAAAAAAAATTCAAAAACAGTAAAAAAAATCACTGGTTTGGAGTACTGTAAGTTTAAGTTTGTTAAGCGCAGAAACGCACTTTAAAAATGAAGGAATTGAAACACAAACCAATTATTTTTTCTCATTACAGGACAATGACACAAAACAGAACAAAAGCATCTCTCCCACAAATCTAATATTTATGCTAAAGTGCATTTAAGTTTCTTGACCAGGTCACGTCAGGTGAAAAACACTCTAAAATATTAGGTTTCAACATCCCTGGCGCGTGTCAGCTCCCCTTTTTTGTGGGCAGAACACGAGAGAGGGGATTAGGGGAGTTGGGAAAACAGCAAAGGAAAAGAAAGTTGTTATTTCAAAGTAACGGGAGTTTAAATTGCGTAACATGTCACACCCGAAAACACTTAAAACAAATGCACCGATTACTGTAATTTGCCACCATCTTATTTCCACCCACCACCACCACCACCACTGCCGATGGATCCTTGACCCATTAGGACATGTAGTCAATTTATTTTTATTTTTTACAAAATATATTTTTTTGTTTTGTGGGAGTTTGTATTGCGTTGAGCCGTTGATAAAAGAAGTGGGGAAATGTAATTATGGAGTTTTATTATGAAAAAATGATAAATCATAAATGGAGCGAGTTTTTGGGAGTAATTTGAGTTGCTTAATTTGAAAAAGAAAGGTTTAGAGATGGTTTTTAGGTCTAAAGAGTGTCTTAAGTTCATTTTGGAGTCAAATGTGATGTTAATTATGAATAATTTAATAGGATTAGCCATGTGGTTTATGCTTAAAGGACTTTAAATGTGTCAGATGTTTGTTTTAATGGCATAAAAAAAGTTTTTTATTTACATAATAGTTTTCGACTGGGATTGAGATTAGGAAATTCTTTTATATAATATTTTGGGTTTGTTAAGATTTTAGAATGATTTTTAGGATTTGTAAAAAAAATTTGGGATTTAAAAATTTATTTTTTTACTCTAAACACAAATTTTAGTAAAATTTAGTCGAATTTAGTTCTTTAGATTTAAATATTTAATGGATTTCTATAGATTTCTATAGATTTCAAAGATGTTTCCAGTCAAAATTGGAATTTAAAAATTTTGTTTTCCCCTCTAAGCACAAATTTTACTAAAATTAAGTCGAATTTAGTTATTTAGATTAAAATACGTAAAAACTTTCTAAAGATTTATAACATTTGTTGTAATTTAGTATTTTCAAACGATGTTTTCATTCATATTACGTAAAAAAACGAGCATTAACCGCCACCTTTTATCAAAAAACAAATCCATTTAACCAATCATTCCATTTCTCACAACTTCCCAATCACAAACCTAATTTATATCCATAATTTCCATAATTACCCATTCCAAATACCTACCTGCCAATCACTTCACATTCAATTAACCCCCCAATTAAATTCCAAAAAAAAACTAACAAAACATAAAAAGAAAATAAAAATTGAAACCAAAAACCATAAAATGATTTTTCCTAACCTACTAATCCACAAACTGAGCTAAACTCATTAAAAAATAGGACGTCAAACAGTTATTTACACACCTCAGGAAATCTTATGCTAAAATTACAGCTAAAAGGCAAAAGTACAAAAAAAACACGTAAAAAAAAAAAACAAGATGCCGTCACTAATAACTGGAGGTACAGTGAGTAATAAATGTAAATTAATGAAGCAGGAACAAATGGGCTGCTTAAGGCACGGCACTGAGTGACTCACGAACGAGTCGGTGGAGAAGAAAAAGGAAGAAGCGACCTTGAGTGATGAAAATCCGAAGAAATTGAATCAACAAACATATATTACTCGCCATCTTTGCTTTAAAAGCTTCGATAAATTAGGGGCATGGTGGGGGCTAATCTAAATGGAGTTTATTGGTTTTGGCTAAGGAGATGTGGTTGGTCAACAAGAAATGAGAGAGAAAAGTTATAGATGACGGGATGGGATGGGATGGGGGAAAAAAATGTATAGTCAAGGTTAAATGAACAAGCCCTAAATTGAGTGTCTGTTTTTGTGGTCATGGTGTGGAATATCTAAGAGATTATTTATTTTTAATGGATGGGAGTTAAATGATGGTAAATTTCATGTTTTAATGTTGAAAACAAGATTGTACATTTTTTTTTTTATTTTTATTTATGTTATCTGGGAAACATGATCTAAATTTCTTAATTTTTTTGGGTGGGGATTTGTATTTAATTTTCAATTTTACTCTTGTTTTGGTTATGATTATTGGGTTTAAGAGGTTTTTTTTATTGTTTGAATGTGTCGAACAATGAAATTATGAGTCGATTCATTGTTGGGGATTGTAAATCTTCATTGTTTTACAGAAAAAAAATTTTGGGACAATAAAATTTAAGTCTATTCATTGTTAAGTCCAGACAATCTGCATTGTTTTGCATTGTCTCAATGTCAAAACAATGAAAGGACCCATTTATCCATTGTCACGTGTCTGTCTGCGTGTATAATTGACATGTTATTTCATGACTAAAAAGATGATGAGGCATTACATGATGTCACTTGTAATTAATGCCAAACATGGTTAAACCCAAAACCTGATTTTTCATGCTGAATCAATTAGGCTTAAAGCTCTAAAAATGCCAATTAAATTTAAATCCAACTTTTCAAAACTATAATTCTTGTTTAGCCTGAACTGGAAGCACACATTCTCATTGGTCAACCTTTTCCCCAAGCAATTTGCCCAAACCTCGATAAACCACACGAAACAATACAACCAATCCTGAAACTAGATTTCCCTCGACATAATAACCCATCCTGCAAATTAATTTGACATTCCATGCAACAGAACTAAAATATGCATGATGTGATGATCTTTTACCCATTTGGTGATGTAACGTCAAAAATAGTCATCTCCTTCACAAGCAATATCGAGTTTCATATCAAAATAAACCACAAACAGAAATAAAAAATTGAAAAATTAAGACAAAAAACTCATTGACCTTATAACTCGTTATTTACATCACCCAAAAATTTGATCTCATATCTTTTAAGTTTAAAAAAAAAATCCAAATTCCATTCAGTTTCGTATATTCATCATTCATAAAACATTTCTGTAGGCGATGTTCATATAAATCAAAATCAAATTTTCTGTTATTGAAGCAAATGAACTATTAAGTAGTGCCAGAAGTGGTGCATTCAGTGTCATTTTAATTTAACTTTAATGTAAATCAACTTGATTTGACTTGTAGATAAGTCAGTTGAGACTTTGTGGAAAAAGACTTATTGACGCAATTTATGATTATGACTTTAAAAAATATAATTTATAAATTTATAAACTCAAAGTTAAGTTTATGACTTTGTGGAGTTTTGAATTTATACTCATAAAAGACTTATCCTATGACTTATGACCATAAGTCATACGATAAGTCTTATAAGTTGCAACAGTGCCCCTTATTGTTTTATACCTGGTAATGATGACATACTGCACATGCGCACAACATAAATTAAGCGTACTTTATACTGACTTTATGATTTTCATTTTTAAGTCAAATTTTCGATTTTTAAAGTTCTAGATTGATTTAACAACTTAGAATTTATAAAGTGCAAGTCATAGAACGATAAAATTGCCTCAGAAAGTTTCTAGTAACAATTGTTTCATGAGTCAACAATTTAAAGTTGAGTTAACAAAATTTCAATTTTTTTCATGAAGTCATCTGTTTAAAGTTGGATTGGGTTGACTTAAAACAATAAGCCGACTTTTCTCTTCACACTACCAACAATAAAAGTCAGGTTACAATGTGAATATTGTTGAAACAACGATAGAAATCAATTTAAAAATCAATTTTAATCCCAGTTAGGGATGGGCCGAAAAGCTGACACCAGGAATGAGAATTTACAATTTTTCAACACGTGTTGGAAATTTCTATCCACATTTAATTAATTTACTGACCAAAACCAAAACCCAAAAAAAACTATTTCCAAATTTTCTATTTTCCATTAAAAAAAACCTCATTTCCAAGAATCTCTTTAAAAAAAAATAAATAATTTAAACCTTTTTTCATCCCAAAATCCAGACAAAACCACCAAAACCACTTCAATTAATCAAAACCAAAACCCCATCAACCCAATTTCGTCCAAAGCCCAAACCAAATGATAAAAAAACTCACCTTTATCCACGAGCACAAGGTTGCACAACCCTCCGTCGCCATACATTTGCAAAAATCCACTACGGTATATATAAAAGCCGCTTATGCCCAGTCTTTATGTCTGGGCCCGTGCTTGCTGGTCTATGTTTTTCACACTCGCAAATAATTCCCAAAATAGACTCATTTCAATACCAACATCACAACGAATCAACGTTTTCTCCTGCCTTTAACGTCCGTTATAAACACACATGTTACTACAATCTCACTCTCAAACCTCAACGATGATGATGGCCTTCGAACCGCATCCCGGAGGACATTTTGACCAAGAAGGAAATGCCATTTTAATGCAACAAGTCACCACAACATCAACTTTGGCAATTCTCATTTACTTATCTCGCATCGGATGATATAAGAGGTCAGGAAGGAAGTTAAAGAAATGAAAAAAAAAAAAAAAAAAATTGAGACCACACTTGCAAAACCATTACGCGCCGCTGACATCATCGTGTCGGGTCTCGTATCACATGT
The DNA here is from genome assembly GCA_034695885.1 of Geophilus flavus. Lineage (NCBI taxonomy): Eukaryota > Metazoa > Arthropoda > Chilopoda > Geophilomorpha > Geophilidae > Geophilus > Geophilus flavus. Next base: position 16,541 of record JAQFZO010000271.1, read on the forward strand.
TATATGAAATCTTGACTTCCTGTTTTTATTCTGCGGCGTCGGTTCTTTATGGATTCAAGGGGTATGGGGTGGAAAATGTGGGCAGGAAATGGTCGGTTGGAAGGATTTGTTAATGTGCTTAGTGCTTATAATAAAAATTGAAGATTATTTGCATTTTATTTTCCTACTGGGATTACTGAGGTGATGAATCATTATTTTAGGATGGGGATAAAAAAAATGCGAATTAAATTTAATTGGGATTGCGCATGCGTGGAAGATGGGTGAGGTTTTAGAGGTGAAGTGGTTTTTTTTTTAATGATGGACATGTGTGAGATTGGGACTGGGAGATGGGGTGGTGTCGCCATCTCGTTGTGAAATTTGAAAGTTTAATTTTTAGAATTTTTAAAATTTTATTTTTTTGAGAAATTTTTGTTGGGTTAAATTATTAATTTTAATTTGATGGGGATTTGGGAAAGGGTTTTTTTTTGAAATTAGGGTTTTATCATCGATTTCGTTTGTGGTTAATTATGCAAAGTCCTTGAGATAATGTACGTCATTCCGTGTGGGTGACTGTAAACCGAATGCAGATGTTTTAAGAAAGGGAAAAGTCGTTGACAAGTTCCGAGAAATGTGGCCTATCATCCCGAGATCTTTATGCCCTGCATTTTTACATTTTTTTTGAATGCATAAAAAAGCATGGGATGCTTGCATTCTTTCTTTCTTTCTACGTAGACGAATTTTCTCCCATATTTGAACACGTGCAGATAAAAAAAAAAAAAAATTGCAACGTAAACTTTGAAAAATTTCTCAGATTTCTAGCAGGGTATTCATCCCATATTGGGATTGGTTTAAGGCAAGTGTTTCCCAAATGGTATTCGGCGAAACTCTAGGGTTGTTCCGTGAAGTACAAATTTGGGTTCCGCTAGAAATTACTTTAGGCCCTCAACAGTCAACATTTTGACCAAAAAAATAAAGAATAAACAAACCGCAAGAAGGAAAGTTAATAAAAATGCAAAAATTACAATATAAAGATGTCAAAACCCTTTGGCCTCAGCGTCTCCCTTCCCTCCCGGGATGCAAAACTGCCACTGTTCACTGCAAAAAAATATGACTTTACAAAAATTAAATTAAAGTTAATCATAGTTGATGTAAAAATTCAATTTACAAGACTTTAAAACGTGAAAAAAATTGTTTTATATAAGTGAAATACTTGTAATGATAGTGATAAAACAAAATTTAGAGTTTAAAATTAAGCTTATATTTTACAAATACAACTAAATTTAATGTTTTATCACTTTATGACAATAACTTTAACTTTAATTTTTGTAAAGCCGTATTTTATTCCAGTGGAAAAGTTTTGCGCTCTGCATTTGTACTCATCTCTCTTATTCACGAGTTTACTCTAGTTTAGTTTACATTTCCACTGCTACAATCCTTTTTATTCTGTCCTGTATTTGCCCTATTTCTCTGGATCCGACCAAATCCCACATTCAAGATGATATACCTTCGAGAGTGTTGAGATTCACTTCACATTAAAACAAAATTTCTAGATTTAAAAAAGAAATTACAGTAGGGGGCTACGACTTTTTGACAACTCTTAAAAGGGGTCCCGCTATCGAATTTAATCGAGTCAATGTATGATTTTTACTGTTTTTGCTGCTGATGACCTTTCAATTTGTTTGTCAAGTACGTATCTCGATTTACGAGTGTTATTATTCCTCTCTGACCTTTCTCACAAGTCAGTACCTACTTATATTAGTAGCTGTACGTAATAAAATAAAACTTTACCAGTCGAACATCCAACAACTTTTGAAAATCTTTAAAAAATCAACTGGATTTTCATTTTCATCGTATCGAAGACGACACCTTGTTTTCTCTACGGCTGATGTTCGAGACAAGAAACTTTCACTCAAAAAATTAAAACAAATAAATATAAAAAATAATTACCAAACATGCTCTTCTTTTTCAAAACAATTCCAGCTATCGAATGCTGCTGCGCTGGTGTCGTATCTGATTTCGCCGGAGTTGATGAAACAACGGGAGCATTTCCTGATACAAAAACAAAAATAAAATTAACAAGAAATAAACAAAACACTCTTATTTCATTCGCAACCATTAGTTCAATTAACTCAAACCAAATTTCAATGCCAAATAATAAAAACAAGCAAAAGTTTTAATATAAACTAATAAAAAGTTTAGAAAAATTAGAAATTAAAAAATCCCAAATAAAAGCAATTACGCAGAACCAAATTTATCAAGAAAAAAAAATCTCCAAATCATAGCAAACCTGCAAGCATACTATCAAAAGCTGCAATAAGGCGAGAAATGGAGCCTTCTTCAAACAAACTGCTACAATCGGCACCATGCAATGAGGTTTGTCGTTCGGGGATGTCATTCGCAGCCAAACCATTACTGGTCAGGTGCAGGGACGGCGTGCTACTACTCTCGCGTGATAAGGGATGGTTAGGAACTCGGTTTTCGAATCTCGAAGTCGAATAAAATCGATTCAACTTATTCGTTTCGATTCGGTCTGGACAGGGCGCATCAAACAAAAGGAAATTATATGCATTTATTCACACACAAAAAAATAAAACGAAAGAAAATTTTCCATTTTCTTTCAATTCACCTCTATACGGAGAATGAACTGCTTGTAAATACGAATTTTGCCTGACAGCTTTTCTTCTGTTAGGCGATTCGTCTTCACCCGTTGCATCATCGTCGATGAATGTCGGTTCTGATGTCGTCGACATCGATGGCACGTTAGATGTAACTGTTTGGATCAAAAATAATAATTTAGTCAAAATATTTCAATTTATCATCATCATTTATATTTTTTCTATACTTTACCATGAACGGGTGTAGTGGCACAAGCACTTTTGGGAACAGAAATCGTCGATGAATAATGGCCTGGAGTTACGTTGTCACTTTGCGAGCGCTGTGAATTACAAATAAGGTGCGTCAGTGATGAGACAATACATAAAGGTGATGGAAAATAATAAAATAATAAAAAAAAATTCAAATATTTGCAGTTTTATGGTGAGAAAAGTGTCTCAGGAATTTCTGTTTTAATTTTACACAAATTTTAAAATTGATAAATATATTTTTTAAATAAAAAAAAATGTATTTTTGGATGTTTTCGACTGTGACCGTGACAAAGTCACTCGGCTAAATCTTGGGAGTGTGTAAACAAACATGTAATAATGTTTTAATTGCTTCTTAAAACTACAGAGCAGTGTTAGCACCGCATTTCCTTACACAGTTTTCCTGCTTGGGTGAGTGAAGTATTCAAATTGCTTATTGCTGGAATTTACGCACTGTGCAACTAAATGAAAACACCAACCATGAGAATAGCAGTTGCGACGCTGCTGCACTGCAGGTAGTTACTTTCCATAGTATAATTTTGTTGTCTCACATTAAAAAGTTGTTAAACAGGAACGGTTTCACAATACTGCGCCTTTTTATGATGGAAAAACGAGTCACAATGTACGAAATAACCATAAAAAATTTTAAATGGTATAAAAAGTATTTAAAAAAAATCATTTCCGGTATAAATCGACTTTGTGACTCAATTTCTCATATTTGATTTACCTGCCATCGCAGTTCTTTCGATTCCTTTTTGTTTTCTACTGAAATCCTATGGCGTAGAATCAAAGGTCCCTCACTCTCGGAGCTCACCGTCTCCTGACTGGTGGAGAGACTCTCGAACTGCGCTGCACGTTCCGACACGCTCGTCGTTTTCCCTTTGGTGCTTAGCCTCGACAACTCGTTCTGATACAACTTCAACCGATTTCTCGACTCGCTTTCCACGCTGCCGGATTCGAATAATTTCGCTCTTTGCGACACCAACTGTAGCTGAAGGCCATCACTGTCGTCCGCGTGTTTATTGGAATGCGACACGTCCGAATCGAGGGAATTCGCCTTTCGCAACGGCGCCAAATTCGCCTTTCGTTTGCTGGGCGAAAACCCTTCCTGCGACAGACGACTCGTGCTCTGCGTCACGCAATCGCTCAGCGATCCGCTCGTGATGTTTTCGTTGATCCGGCCCAACGTGGACACGAATGCCTTCGAATTGGCGCGTCCGAACGGCTCGTCGTCCGAATTATTGCTGGGGAAATGCACCAGAGTGCTCGTGCACTTGATCGGAAGCGTCTCCGAACTGGAACTCCGTTGAGAACTCAACGGAGGAACGTTCGGAGACGGTTCCACCACGTTGTTGGATCGATACACCACCGGCATTGGCACCGGAATCGGCACCGGCTGCGCGGGAGATGCGAATTTCGGGGTCCACGAAGCGGGAGCTTTTTGAAAATTCATTTCCTCCAAGGGTTCCTTCTTCCGGTACGGTGGTTCTTGATAGGGCGAACTGAATAAAAATTCCTGTCGTTTCTCTATCCCGGCTTTCATGCGGTCCGTCAAGGGATCAAAAGCGCCGGCGCACTCGTAAGGCGTTTCGCGATTATTGGACGGATTGTTGTTGTTGTTCATGTTCCACATTTGCTGATCCGTGGCACAACTGCGGAAAAATTTATCCCGGTTCGACATTTGGTCACCGGAATACAGCATTGGTGGGTTCTGAACACTCGGTACGACGAATCTTTCACTTTGATATGGTTGTTGGTGTTGGTGGTGTGAAGTTGGCACGTAAATTTGTGAAAAGACCGGTCGGATCGGGTTGCTCGATATGTTGAAATGCTCGGGAGGGTCGTTCGGCTCGTGTACGAATTGCTGCGGTTCCAGATTTTCGTTGCTGTCGTACAAACGGGGCGTTTGCGCGTGAAAAAAAACGGGGAAATTTAGTTTCCTCTCGTCCGAATATAGTTCCGAGTTCGATCTGGCTCGTCCCGGGTCGGGTTGGCCCTGGTACGACGCGTATCGCTGTTGGAACTCGGTCGGAGCGGTTTCGTAGCTTCGATTCCATTGCGCCGGTTGGCTTAACCGCGTCGGTCTCTGATTTTTTGGCATGTGGAAGGTCGTAGGGTTGTTCGGGTCTTCGTTCGTTGCGTAAAATCGGGGAGAGTATTCGGCGATTGCGACACCAGGTTTGTGCCACCTTTGCAAGGAATCCAAGGATAGGTTTGACGTCGAAGAGTTCGATGACGACGATTGGGGGTAAATGGTGTGAACTTGCGAGTGGGTCGGCCTCGGTGGCACCGGTGCCGGTTGAGCGTCTTCGTCCGCACCGGGGTGATATGCGGAACCAGGAAAATACTAAAATTAAAATAAATTAGTTGAAATATTTATGGTTAATGGTAATAAAAGGATTATAAATTTTTGATTTGACTCGATAGATTTTTTTTTCGTGAGTAAATGTGCAGGAAAATGTGCAGGAATGTAGAAAAATACTCTGTACTTCCTTCGAGATGTGACTTTGTATTGATTTTAAAATGATTGTGCAAGAAAACATGAAAATATTCATTTCCGTCACAAAAAAAAACTGTCGGCACGAGCTTAGTTTAACGAAAACTCGGGTCAAGAACGACTATTCATCAATTTACTTTCTTTAAATGACCAAATTAAGCGTCATAAACCAGTTTAGGGGCTTTTATCCATGTATTTGAACCCCTAAAAACCCGTTTCTGCACGTCTATGGGTGTCTTTTAATTTCTATTCACCCATTTTTAAAGTCAAATCATAAATTCCAATCCTCGCCGAACAATTTTTACCAATTGAAGAATGTCATCTTCTTTAGGAACTACTAATAATTGCAAATTATTATCACTGCAAAAAAAAAAAAAATTAATTAATTCCCTCTTCAACATCCACAAACTCCCACAATTCACCTCTTCTGAATCATCTGAACGACTTGCGGGTACGTTTTGCTCCTTATCGTCTCGCCGTTCACAGACACGATCCTGTCACCAGCAGCTAATCCAGCCCTGTCAGCGGGTCCCCCTTCCTTGACATTCTTCACAAAGATCGTGTCCATCGGCTCCATGCTGGGAAATTGTATTTTCTCGGCTGGAAATGCAGAAAACATAAAAAAAATTAATCAAATAATCAAAAAAAATAAAACTAGGTCTTCATCAATCAGGCATTTTATCACTTACCGTCTTTCTTATCGGCCCACTCATTGATGGAATCCTATAATAAAAAAATAAAAAAATGATAATAATGAAAAAATAGGTCGCTAGAGGTCGATTTAAAGCAAACCCATGGAAAATTAAATTAAAAACACATTACCGTTACGACCCACTAAACTCCAATGTCCCTTATTCGTCTTAATTTAACCCTCAGCCCTTTTTTTTTTTGTAATGGGAACTCGTATTTTCGATATATATGTATGACCTTGATATGGAGCATATCATTAATAGAGACAATATAAGCATGCAAGTTGTAACCTTGTACATTATTCAACTTTAACGACTTATCAAGGTTTATTTGTGTATTTAATTAAGTTTTCAAAGTCGAGTGTGACCATGAGACTCTTTTTTTTAGTATGTAAAAATTAAGTTATAAATGTTGATGTCAATGTCTCGATGTCAGAGGAGATTGGGTGACTGCTTTATTACAGGATGAACAAAACCAACTGGACTGGGATGCCACTTTCGGTGAATCCTAACCCGGAGATTTTTTTTTTTTTTTTTTTTTTTACGATTCCACCCATCCCCCTAAACCTTTAAAAAAATTGAGTGACTTGTATGGGAAGATATTTCGAGTATTTTATTTATATTTACATATTTTTGTAAATATGAAAAATTTTTTTTTTAAATTTTTTTGAGAAAAGAATTTAAGTTTTACTAAATTTTATTAAATTTAGTGATTTTATCTAATTCACTTGTATAAAAATTTTAATGATATTACAAAATTCTAGAAAAAAACAGCACAAATTTTAAAACCTTAAGGCAATTTGCGTAAAGAAGTGGTTGCCACTTCGGTTTACTTTTGAGTTACTAGTCTGGTCACTAGCAATAAAATTTAAATTAAATTTGTGTCATTCGACTAGTAGCAAAGTTGTACAGAAAAAAAAGTAGAATTTATTTATTTTTTTCATAATTTCATATAATCTTCACAAAATTTATTAAGTAAACCCGCATCCAAAAGATGATCAGTTTGCAAGCTTGATATCTCAGACAATAGCTTCCTTCAACGCTAAATGGATTCTCGGGATTCTTCCGATTTTCGTTACCCGGAAGTACAGTACAGGGTCGTGCATCACGTCTTTTTTTTTATTTCGAAGAATCGGATTTTCGAGAATCCATATTTCAAAATCTATGTTTTTCCTCCGATTATGACAATTGTTTAATCGATTCTATCTTAGTTGAATGATTCTGTCACATGGGCGGATCCAGGAATTTTTCCAGGAAAGGGGAGGGGAGCGATTTTGAATAAATTTTTGAATGATTTATTGAAGATTTTGAATAAATTTTTGAAGATTTTGAACGAGTTTGTGAGGATTCGCACGCTTTTTTGAAGAAATTTAAGGAGTTTGTGAGGATTTGAACCATTTTTTGAACGTTTTCTGAAAATATTGTAATTTTCTGAAGATTTTTAAGGATTTTTAAGCTTGGAGAGGGAGAACGATCGCCCCCATCGCCCCCTGGATCCGCCCATATATCTTTCATAAAATCGAATTCTTGAAAATCCGTTTCAGCATCGAGTCCAACTACAGAGTTCTCCCTCTCTTTAGTGACACCTCAATTTAGTGACATCTTCACTGCTGGACAATTTATAACGTCTAAAATATGACTAACCCCGCTTTATTAGTGACATTCATTTCCGGGATAATTGTACAGTATGTCACTAAAACGAATGAGAATTTTGTATGAAAATAAAAATCGCAGTTTTAGCAGCAACCTGGAACTCAAAACCATCATTTACAGCAAAAAAAAACACCTTCCACCATAGTTAGCAACAGTTTATACCAACCATACAGAGTACCATACGCGTGTTAGACGTCACACACTCTTAAAAGTTATATTTGTCACAGCTACACTCAACAAGTGACATTTCCAATAGGTTTTATGACTTCTTCCGGTGCATCATCATCAAACCACAAACCATATACACTGGGCATTTACCTTCAACACATCAGGAGGGTAAACGATGAAATGGCGTAAAGTGAATCCAAACCCATGTTCATTTCTCTTTAACAACACAGTGCGAGGACCGGACCAGGAATTAGGGTTGCACAAAGGGTTTATGTCAAAATTGAATTCCTTGCTTGCTGGTGGCTAAACATAAGCAAAACAAATAAAAACAAAAAAAATAAAAATAAAAATAAAAATAAAACTCAAACAAAATAAATCAACACAACAAAATACAGGTCGAACCTCGTTATAACGAACTGCTCGGGAGAATAAAAATTTGTTCGTTGTTCGTTAAATTGAAAACCCCGTTATAGCGAATTTGTTCGTAATAGCGAAATAATTCGTTATAACGAACAAAAAGAAAAAAGAATGTTTGGTCTAGAATCAAAATTTTACCATAGGGTGGCAAAACATCGACGATAAAAATCGCGCGTTTTGACGAGAAAAAAAAAAGGCATTTCCGGTTCATATTTTTGTTCTTAATAACGAAATTTCGCTATAATGAAATTCGTTATAGCGAAATTTTTTAACATGGGAGAGATAGGGCGACCAACCAAACAAAATTTATAATTCGCTAAATCGCGAAATTCGTTATGTAAAAGTTCGTTATAACGAGGTTCGACCTGTATAAAATAAAATAAAAAAATGATGCAAAGATGCAAAGCATAAAATTCTATTTTTAGTCGCATTGCATGGAAGGAAGGAAGAAATAAAGAAAGAAAGAGAGGATTTTTAGCAGACATGCTTGTTTGCATGATCACAACATATCTTTCTTCAGATAGTTAAATCGAGCACATGTTTTCATGCACATCCATCACGTGTTTCCAAACGGAGATGAAGAAGAAAACTCGTCACACCCACTCACTCTGGCTCACAGCACCGGATTTTAATTTATCTTAACCTTTTCACATTAAATTGCCATTTGAATAAACCAAACTTTTGACCTAACCTTGCATCGATACAAATTCAATGACAAAACTTGACCTCGGTATAGTAAACAATAACGATACGGACTCGAGATAAACATCGCAAAACTCCTATTAATAATATTCTTGTCACAACTCAGCGTTCGACCCTTTCATCACACGAAAATGATGTAACGATAGTGATGGAATGCAGTGAAAAGGTCAAATAATGCGAGAAGTTACATGTCCATTTAATTAAGGAAACGAGGAGAAAAAGAATTAAATTTTAATTTTGAATAAAATGGAAATAAGGTTAAGGTGAATAAAAGGAAAAAAAATGGATGTCCAGTATGAGTCATGGTCATATTTGGAGGTTCCATAAAAAAAAATTTAAGAAAAAAAATTAAATATTTTTTTTTCTGGTCCACCAACATTCCTCCGTACAAGTTCACCTTGGTTATTATAAGTGATGTGTAATTGAAACACGTTTTCAAAATATTTTCATCGCATTTTAACTTATTAATAATAAACAGAGGCATTTCCTAGTGGCAATTTATGGCACTTCGTTACCGTCCATGATGGAGCGAGACCCTAATTATAATTACTAACGCCGAACGAACGAACCGAGGTGTTTTTGGAAGTCCGAGGTTTTTGGTTTTTGCAACTTTTGTCGGAAGGTGAAGATTTTTCTAGAGTATTTCGTTTTATTGATTTGTGTTGTTTTAATAAGAAAATTTGATTTTTATTTCTTCTATTTTTTAGTGCCATTTCATTGTTAGAGCATTTTACAACAATGATCTCATCCGACAATTCAACAAAATGGCATAAAATGGCAACACAAATGAAGCATACAGACTATTGGGACATGGTATTTTTGCAATTATTGTTATAAATCAAAGAAATGTAAATATATTTTTATAAAATTATATGAAAACTCTTTTTTTAGTCTTTAACAGCATAAAGTTGCTTATAAAAAAATTTTTTTTTAGCTAAGTAAAATTTTTAAAAATCCAAAATCTAAAAAACTTGGTAAAAGTTTTGCATTTTTCTGTCAGAATTTCAGTCTTTTTGTAAATATTTTACAAATTTCAACTTTTGCGGCTATTTTTTTTTTGTAACTGGGGGACTTTTGGGACATACCTTTCAGAATAATGCCGCAATCAGTGATCATTACATAACAACAATGCAACAAAGCATGACAAAGATAACTACTAACTTATTTCCTGCAAAAATTCAAGAAAAAATCCTTCCTTCCAGGTGGCACAGAGTGTAAAAATGTAAAGAATAAAAAACCCCTTGTATTAACACCGGAATGGCAGTCTTTAAAATCAATCAAGGCTTGAACCCTTAACCTTAACCAGATAACACCGTAACTCAGTGTTTCGTTACCACTAAAGCCACAAAATGAAAAGAAAAAGGTCAGTTTGAAGTCGGGGAACCACTAAACATGTCAGTAGAGAGAAATCAGGTCTAGATTTTTGATTGCAGTCGTTACACAACACGTGTCGAGTAGACCTAATTGTGCTTTCAGTGGTGGTGTCGGTGATAACAGGCAGAAAAGTTTTTTTTTTAGCAAATAAACGGAAAAGCGTGAAACCATCATTTCCATGTTGTGAGAGCAATTCATCAAATGCCAACCCCAACCATTCCTCTGGCAGACCCCCTCCTGTAAAAACCTAAGGCTGTCACATTCCCCTCTTCAACAAATTGTAGGGGTTGTTGAATTGCTTATTCCGTTAAGCAATGTTTATTAACCCTGCGAGCAACATCATATTGACGTCAGTCCCTCCAGTCCCGTCCTGACCGACCCACAAACAATTTGCTCAAATTTTAATTTTATATTTTTCAAATTTTAAATTGTTTTTAAATCTTTTTCCATTGTTCTAGTGTTTAGAACTCATTGTTTCGCAATTTTTTTAACTGTTAAATGCCATCCATTGTTAAACAATTTCTTTGAAATATTGTATAATCCCATTGTTTCATTACTTTTTTAATTGTTAGTCATTTTTTCACTTTTTTATTATTGAAATGTTTAGAACTCATTGTTGCAACATTTTTTTCTTATTGTTGAAGTTATTGTTTCACTTTATCAGTCAAATCTGTTTTAATTGTTGATGGCAATGTTTCATTGTTGAAACTATAGTTATAAATGTAGTCTTTGTTCCACAATTTTTTAATTTGTTGAAGCCATTGTTTCACAATTTTTTTAAAATTGTTAGTCATTGTTTCATTATTTTTTAATTGTTAACCCCATTGTTTCATTATTTTTTAATTGTTAACCCCATTGTTTCATTATTTTCTAATTGTTAACCCCATTGTTTCACTGTTTTCCTAATTGTTGGCCTCAATATTTCACTTTAAAGTCATTGTTTCACTTTTTCAAAATTGAAACCAATGTTTTAATTGTTGAAACTTACTGTTACAACTGTAAAAACGCATTGTTTTCCCATTATTTCAACAATTTAACCATATCAATATCGAACCTGTATGCATTTACCGTTATCACAGATCATGACAGATCAACTCGTATGACTTTCGAGCTCAATTCAATACATCAAAAAACAAAAAAACCAAACGTCAAAAAAACTCGCCCCTCACGAAGGGTTAATCGCATGAAAACAAGAAATACATCGAGTACAACTTGTAATTACACGGCTTAATTTTAATTCATTAGATAAACTCATATCTATAATTAGTCACAAGGTTAAAGGTGCGCTTTAGGCCTAAACGATGATGTGCCAAAACTAATTTTACACAATGACGATTGTCATTTTTGCACTTTTGCCAACTAAACATGAAAGGCAAATGTTTGCTTTTCCAATACACACACACACAACCCCCACTCCACCAAAAGAAAAAAAAATGGAAGAAACCTTATCAGCCAAAATACCAATTTGTCAATTCCACAACACAAACCCCAAATCAAAAAAAAAAATTTTTTTCCAACAAAAAAGAAAGAAATGATTTATACCATGAGAAATGACATGACATTTCAATTGCCGAGGTTTCAATATTTAAAAAAAAACCAATTAACCTTAAAAATTAAATTTCCCTTTATAAATTGGCATTTCGATTGGCATTTTAGGCCCCAAATTGCTCTATTGCAGCCAAGTCGCCTCGCATTCTTCGTCAAACCGAATGCCAAACATCGTGACAGTGACAGTAAGTTGTGTCTTCCAAGACGAATTTATAAAAAAATTAGAGGAAGTGAGTCGAAGAGGAATTCGAAGCATGACCGACGACGACGACGTCGTATTAAATTTTTTTTTTTAAATCGAAACGATTGCAATTAGCCGGAAAAGGGGAATGCGCAATGGTGTGTTGCATTCGTCGTATATATATATATAAAGGTTATCGCAGGTCTTCCTTCGTTTTGCAAACCAAGTTAAGTTCACGCTGCTGCCATAAAGAGGTCAGTGGCCTGGTCCGAAGCGAACCACGTGACTTTTTTCGAGGAGAAGGAGAGGAGAGGAAGAAAACCGAACGTAATCACGATGAACTTTCCCGAAACCACCGACCCAACCTCGCGAGTTTTGACTCGTGAAATCACATTTTTACACGACTTATGTGAAATTCGTGTCGGTGGCAATCATCCGGTAAACACGAGTTAATATTTTCCACGAAAAAGGAAAGAATTCTCCTTTCGTTTTGTTAGGATTAGTTTTTTAATGAGGGAACTTCATTGATTTTATGTCTTCGACAGGTCCCGTATGGCTTTAGTTGCCGCTGCTTTGATTTGTCGTTTCGATGGCTGTTTGCATATATAAATTCAAATCAAAAAAGTGTAAAATTTACAAATAAAAAATAATAAATCAATATAAACAATAAAAGTAGTCCATTAGCTCCCAGTAGACACATCTGTACTGCTAAACTACCCTAAAAGACAGTGGTATGTGTGTCCTGAGCCCTCCAAATTGTTTTCTGGAATTTGATTTTTTTTTTTCGGATCAAAGTTTGCGACTTTGCGCAAATCAACGCAAACGGAAAAATGCAATGCAACTGATGGTGTATTTTTTGTAAATAAGGTCTCCAATCAATGAAAATTTCGTTAGAACTTCATCTTTCTGTTTCA
>JAQFZO010000272.1:0-29515 GCA_034695885.1 Geophilus flavus
GGAGAGAGAAAAGAAAGAAAAACAACCATACATCCAAGCAGGAGATTACGATGGATGGATAGGACCGCGACTCAGCAACCTCCATCAACCCTCACCAGGGGATTGTGGTCAAGACGCTTCCTACATCAATATATCGCGATAGAGGGGGCTTTGATCTCGCGTCGGCTTTAAAATTGCGAACCAAAGTTCACTACTATTTAGAGATAAATGTAAACACATTTGCACAACATGTGTTCCTATTTAGTCAATCCATGCGTATCCAATGCGTGCGCATCGCCATCTGCATTTTGCTGCTGCCTATTACCCCTCTGAATACCTTGTCGTCATTATGACGAGGGTCAAGGGACCAGCGTCTCACTACAACTGGCCTCCCGGTTGCGGCGTTTGCAACGCATCTCTCCCCGGCTCATTGACTGGGATAATGGCAAAGCCGTTGCCACGGACGACAGCACAAGGAACGCTCGCGTTCAGACCATCAATTAATCTTGCGTTCCTTTGAAACCGGATCATAAGTTAATATCAAGGAAACAACCCCCACTGCGGCTTCTCGTCTTCGTCTCCATGGGGCCAATAAAGTTACTCTCTGCTGCTCTTTGTGCACCGTGTCATCAGAGAAAAATTCACCACCGTTTTTTTCATTACATCTTTTTCCGTCTTTCCTGCCCTTCAGCTCCCTCCCTCTTAAGATCAACATTTGTTCTCTTATTTTTTCCTTCTTTCCATCCTTTTTATTTATTTATTTTCATTTTTTTAATATTTTGCCGCGACGGGAAATTATTTCTTGCACTGTCATCACCAATTAATTCACCTTTATAGCGTGGCGGTGAGGGAAAATACATAGGAAAATTCAAATTCATCTTATAATTCAACCCAAGGGTGTCATTTTAAGTTGGGAAAAATTTTTTACAAATAAAAAGAAGTGTGTTTTCTCGCACTCATTTGACCAAGAAAAAAGTTTAATCATGAGGTGAAACTTTTCCACTCGTAGAGAAAGAAGAAGAAGAAAAGAAAGTTGGAAGGTCATCTTTTAATTCCCAGTGCCAATTTGTCACCAAAATGGGAAGTTTGAAGAGTCAAATAGGTTGAAAATTAATGATCTGCCTTAAAATACGAGCGTCGGCTCTCCATCTAATTTGTTTAGTTAATTACAGGGTGACGGTGCACGAAATCTAACCTCGTTATACACAAGGGGATGGAGGCTAAGCGGCGGGCCACGTGTGGTGAGCGCGATACCTTAATTGAGAAACGTCAGCTTACATTAGACTCCAAACATCTCTTTTGGGCGGGGACGTCTCAAGAAAATCCGCAGAAACACGAAATTCCAATCAAGATGAATCACAATCAATTTCTCACTTTAACTTACTACCGCCTTCTTTTTATCTTTCAATTTTACTTTATCCACTCTCCTTAAACTGCCCCATCAAAAAGAGGAAAATAAAAAAAAAATGGAAGAAAAAATGGCCGGGAAGGAAATTTAACCTGTCAATAACTTACACACATTGAATTTGACATGCAGTAAATTAAGCTTTTACGATTGCTTTCTTTCTACTTTACGATCTAAAATAATTTATTTTTTTAAATAAAAATTTCGGACGAGTGAAATACGTATAGACTCGTAGAGGCAAATGATTAATTTTAACAATTCTGAAATGTTTAATTAATAAGTCTAATTACGAATTCTCTTTTGTCTAAAAAGCCGTTCGTAATTATGGAAATAGAAAACCAAACAAAAGATTTAAAAGAATGAGAAAGAAAAAAATATAGAAAGAAAAAAAAATTAGCGGCCAAATTGATAACGACGCTTTGGAGTATGTTTTTCTTATCTAAATGAGGAAAGAAGTATTTTTCGAGCGGGCACTTGGGAGAAAAAGGAAACGTTAAGTGGCAATAGAATTTTTCAAAACTTATTAAAACCAGATACGATGAAAAAGAAAATCAAAAGACTTAAAGCAAACAAGAAATGGCCGATTATCTTATTCAAACAAGAACTTTCTCTTGATCCAATAGTATGGAGGGGGCAAACAAAATACGATTAATGAATTGTCAACAGACTTGTTGCTAAGAGGAGAAAAGGTGGATAAGAGTGGAGAAAAGTAAATATTAAAAAAAAAAACTAATGTCGACTTAACTATTTCAAGGGTTTTACCAACAATTTAAGAGTCAACAGATTGAACTATTACAAAAAGAGCATTATCAATCAATTTTTTAATTATAAGCTCCAAAATTAATTAAAAGTGTTTTTTTATTGAAACAAACAGACTGAGTAATCTCGTAATGTATGCAATGAAGAATTGCAATTTTCGATCTTGTACACATATGTAATTAAAAATTTCAATGTCCGAACTAATCTATAAATTAATACATGTAGAACAACCTGGTTTAGTTGTATTAAAGCTAAATGTAGTACTAGGATACTCATTGATCTCACATCAACGTTAACCACAACAGACTGTTTAAAACGAGGTTTGCTCCCGAGCACACGTGTTCATGTTGTTGTTGAGCTGCGAGTAATGTTTACTCGCGTTATTCAGAGTCAAAGGTTGACTTTGATCTTGTTAAATACTTAACCATTACGAACCAAGGAAGCATCTAGTGCCCTCGAAATGCCCTTGTTTCAGTCACAGTGGAATTTTTCATTCTTTTGACGTTTGGATACTGCAAGATACAAGTATTGACTGAGAATGGCGTTTTAAGTGTTTAAAACTGATTTTTCTTCGTTCTAATTTTGCAGATGTAAACAAAGCGTGTTAAAAAATAAAAGTCAACAATTTAAATTTAAAATAATTTGCTCATGCAATAATTATTAGACTCATTCCATTCGTGCTTTAAAAGCAATTCAAAGCAATTTAAATTTAAAATTAATTAATAGCATGAAAATTAGCAAGTTTATTGAAAAATTGCTGCGCATAATTACACCTAACGGATTCCCATATATATCGTAAACGTGGCATCCTACCGATCCGAGCAGAAACGTTTTACTTCTTTTTTAAATTCCACCATTTTCTCGACATTAACGACACAGTTTCACTCATTCGTCCGAATCCGATAATTGATTTACTCGTAACACAGCCAAAATTACTGCAACACCTAATTATTTACAAATACAAGTTTATAAACGGCGTAAAGCATTTCTCTTTCAATATTTATAAACGCGTCATCTTAGTAAATTTCCCAGAGGACATAACGAGTCTTTTATCCCTCCTTTCTCGGCAGCTGAAGGGAAAAGCGATAACACTACCTTGTATCATTCATGAATCTCATTGGCCAACAGCGAGACACAAGTGGCAACTTTTAAGAGTTTGCCAGTGCGCATGCGCTAAACCATTTTCCCCTCAGATTGACGCTCTCATCTACCGCCATCAGGTGTCTCTGAACCATAATCCTAAATCCCCCGACCTGGTTGCTCTTCCCCGAAATGAATTGCATCAAGAGTGAAATTGGAGCTTCACAAATGATGCTGCCATGCACCTGTACATGAATAATACACCAAACATTAAATATTAGTGGAACTGCCATGTCCCAAAACTTAATCCAGACCAGGAACCAGATGCTGCAATTGCTTTGCAACGCATTAGTAAAATCGTCAGAATTATTATTAACATTAATGTAAATAGCGTTTTTGATTACAATAAACCTTCTGCATAAGTTATGCGTCCATACACAAACTGATTATCAAAAATATAAATATAAACATGTGACAGCAATTTGAAACTACCATTATCCACTTACTTGTATCACAATGTATTAATGCAGCACAAGAAAACACAAAACAACATTTATATACATGATTTAAATATAGATTTTCCAAAATGAGAAAAAAAATTCACTTACCTCGACACCTTCCTCGAATAACACAAATAAAACAAGCAAAATTAACCTACAGGTCTTTTCCGAAAGACTCCTCTGGAAAGACAATTAGAAAATATTTTTCATGCGTTTCCCCGAATGTGTTGATCCTCTTTGCGCCTCCAGTTGCATATACTTGTACAGTAATTCCCGTTTCTTTGCTCAAAGCACTGATATTTACATCGAGTTCGTCTAATCTTCGTAATGCTTTTAATTTTTCAGCTGAAGTCTAACTCCGCAGCTTTCCTGCTTGTCTTGGTGCCATGAAGGTGACATTAGTTTCAATATACAGCAAAGGAAAGTCCCAGAATTATGTGCTTAATGTTTCCCCAGATAGAGGGACAATAGAAAAGGAAAAGGGTGAGAATTGCTCTATCGGAAAAGACCGGTAAATTTAAAAAATTCAAAAAATATTTTTCACCTACCTTGACTTCTGTCATCTTTAACTAAAAGTCGAAGTAACTAGTCTGCAGTCTCAGTTCGGTTTTTATTTTTTTTATTTTTAATATTTCACAAGTTCATGACTCTTCATAGCCTCGAACGGGATCCCGTCAATCAGGAAGTAAATGACATCATTCGAGGACTTCATTTGACGATCTAACCAAAAAATAAAAAAAGCTTAATTAAATTCGACAAATATTAAAAATATATTTCACCACTTTAGTAATAATAATAGAGCCGAGTTATACGATTTAATTTCCATACGAATGACCAATTGCGATTTTTATTCTCCCTGCAGGTCATGGGATGCTGCTGGATCATGTTGATTATGATGAATGATAATGGATAGGTATTTAATCATTATTATTGTCCCTCATTACTCACTGGCCTCATAACACCATAAATGACACAACAATATTCGATAATTACTAATTTCCATTCGATCGAATATTTCCATTCGTTCGGTCGGTCATCGACAAACCGATAAATCAGTGGGAAAAATCTTTAAACCTCGAAAATTTTAACTTTAACAAAACGAAAATAAATTTCCTTTTATCAACCTCAAACTCTTCAATTCCACTTTTCCTCACTTTATATCACACCAGAGCGTCCTTAAAACTCCTCTCAACCATCCTTACAATATGATAGTCATTGAACACCTTCTCCAATATCTACACGAGAAGAAAGAAAAAAAAAACGAAGAAGAAAAAAATCGGAGATAAAAAGAACACTGATACCTTTGCAAACCTCTTCACCATACTCCAACTACATAAAGCGAGATTTGCCATTCCCACGCTGACACGAAAGAAGTAGATTGACTCCTTCGCCATCACTCCCTCCCTTTTTAACTCCCTCCATACCAGTGAAAACAAAGAAATGCCACACGAAATCTCCTTTTCCACCGATACGATACGCTCCTATTCCCTCACCAGGAGTATCAAATCTCGTATAAGACAAGAAGAAATGGACAGAACTGACTTGTGATGTGTTTCACAAACAAACGTCAGCAAGATTTTTTTCCCCGTCTCTCTCTCTCTCTCTCTCTCTCTCTCACTCTCCCTTTTCCCCACTCGATTCAGACCAACCTCTGAGACGCGGGAAGCTTCTTCCGACTCCGTTCGCTAGAGAGATTTGCAAAGGGGATCTTATTCGATCGCAATACTTCTTAGTCATCAGTAACAAAGTCAAATCCCGATACACAAGTGTGAAAATCTCATATGTAAAAGTTCGTGTTTCCATATAAAAACGGCGAACTGGAATTCCAATCGGTTTAAAGGTGAACGAATAACGAGTCGAAATAAACAAAAGGGGAGTCAAGGTAATTATTTTTCGTGATAAATTACGTACACGATTTTGTAAAGAAATTTGTTTAATTCTTGATTTATTGCATCCTCACAATGTTTATTCAATACACTACATTCTAAGCGTAACTATTCATTGTATCACTCTTTTTTTTACTCCTGTTTTGTGGCCCTTAAGCAATACCTTGCACTTTGTTAGCGTGAAATGTTGCCATGTCAGTCGGAAGTACCCCATTCCTTTTACAGCAGTCAAGCGTTCCTATCTTTTAGTGTAATCTTTCAAATTTTATTTTCAGCCATGCCTAAATAAACTTCTTTACTAGACAGGCAACTTTAAAATAAATAAACAACATTTGATTAAAAATTTAATCGATTTTTAAATACAGATCTCATAGGAAATGTCAAATGTCGGCGAATTTTATCAGTGGCAGATTGAAATGATAAAGGCTGCCCTGCAAGACACACTTGACATTTTGGTATACGGTATTTTAGTTTTGTAAACAGTCTTAATGCTTTAAAAGAAACACGAGTAAGTAAACAAATAACAAGATTATTTATTTAAATTTATTTTCTTTTGTTACTAAACTGCATGTATAGAAAGTTTACTTTGCAAACAAAACAAATCAAATGTCAAATATTAACAAAACGAAGAGGAAAGTAGCATCGGATACCACACAACACAGCAGTAGCAAGTTTCACAACCTTGGTGGGAAATATTATTTCCCACTGCTTTGTATATTTTATATACAATTTTCCATGTCTACATTTAGTTAGGGCCTATATTCATGTGCATGGTCGTGCGATTGCACGAAAATGAACGCTTTGAATTTGAGATTTGAACCATTGGCCGGGCCTTTTCGCATTTGAATTTCCTTCCAGTACTAAACGAGTCGAGTGTATACATTTGCCAAGCAGGTGCCCCCTGCCATTGCAAATGGAAATTTTTATAGAGCGCCCTCTTTTCCTCTGTTTGTGGAAATGTTATTGGAATCTCCATTGCCACCAGCTGTCTTTTCATTTACTCTCTACAGATTGTGCACATTTCACTCCGCACTGATTAAACCCATACAACATCGCGCTCTTCGAATATCGCTATCACTTTTCTGGATGTACAAAAGAAAAGTTTGTGTGCAAAATATTCAATTTAATTAAGCAAAGCGCAAACTTAATTGAATTTTCCACACCACACCCACTCACACACACACACACACACACACACACACACACCATACCTCGTGATTTGTAAACCCCCCCCCCATCATCTTCGCTAAAACATTTGTCTTTTCCTTTTCTCCTAAACGAAATCCCCGCAAACCAGATGGCTTTGATCTATCCACACCATACACACAACCTGCACTAATTATGTTTGAGCATCGTCTTAAAGATAACCTTCATTTGGTCACGTGAACTCAAATCTCATTTCCCAACATCGGCGCACACGTTTCCCCATCTTTTCGCCATCAGGAAGTTTACCGTTTCCCAACTAACTCGCGCTACTTGTTTTAAAAGCGCAAAACGACCTGCTACATCTTTACACAACCCACAACCCCTTTCCTTAATGACCCATTAGCTTCACTATTTAAAACAAACAACCGAATTACATTGGAACTTGTCATCTCGTCCGATGCGCATGCGCATCGGATCATAACTCCCCCACCCACCCATCCACCCACCGATCGATTCGACGACACTCGTCCGTTCACCTTTCTCCAATTCCTCTATTCTTTTTGTTTATGTTTCAATTTTGTTTTATTCATAAATCTTTTTCTTTCTCTCCGTCTTTTATCTTTCGATACTAATTTGGCCACTTGTGTTAAATTTCCATCTGATTATAATATAGAGTTAAAAATAACACTTTTTTTGAATATTAAACGTGGAATTTCGATGAAATTTCCCTAGGACAAAATAAGATAAATATTATTATGCTCTTTCATGCATGAAAAAACTTAAAAATTCCGTGTCAATTCAATATTCAGCGTACATATCAAATAAATAAAAGCAATAAAAACGTGTCAAAATATTCCCTCTCCCTTTAAATTTCCCTCGTCACAAATTCGGAGCATCAGGGAAAAACACAGCGATGAGTCATCGATTGAAAAGCACCGCCCGAGGTGGGCTTCCTGCACATTACCCATGCCAAACAGCAACAACAACTTTCACAAAGCAGAATCAACGCCTTTTTTTGTCTATTCTCATCCCTAAAGCAATTTCCGGTTGACGTCTAACACTCATAAAAACTAGAAAAAAAGGATATTTTTTATTTCTGCAATTTAAATATCATTTGTACCTGTCACCTTTTTTTCACTCGCAATTTTTTTTGTTTATTATTTCCATTCCCTTTTTCACCATTCGCTAATCTTTCAATTAAAAAAATACGTGAATGTTTTGATTTCTTTTAGTAAATAATAATTTTGTCTTTAAACCACAAAACTGTAATTTAACCATGCATCTGCATGTTGCTCGCGTATCAATTTATTACGTTTTCTAAAATGCA
The DNA here is from genome assembly GCA_034695885.1 of Geophilus flavus. Taxonomy (NCBI): domain Eukaryota; kingdom Metazoa; phylum Arthropoda; class Chilopoda; order Geophilomorpha; family Geophilidae; genus Geophilus; species Geophilus flavus. Next base: position 8,083 of record JAQFZO010000272.1, read on the forward strand.
ATTTTCGCTCTCTTCCAATCTTGTTGTTGATTTATTTTTCCGAGCGACGAGGGTATTTTTATCATCGTTCTCACGTGCCATGAAAGAAAAGAGCGGGGAGGATGGAGTGAGTGAAGAAAAACAGAAGAACGCGCGCGTCGAAGCCTATGCATTTGTGCTGCTGATTGCTGCATCAGCGTTTCAGTAAAATGAGGAAACAAATTGCCAACAACATTATACGTAGTGCGTTTCACCGACAACCTTTTACTTTGAACTTGTGCCATTTTTCAATTACATATAAATTTCATTCGCTTTTAAAAACGAGAAAATGAGAAACCACTCGAAAAGTGAAAAAAATAAAAATAAAAATTCAAATCTATCTTAAAGAAGGGATTGTTCTACAGGTTGTCACTTGCGTTAAGAAGCAAATACAAAGAGATATAAATGGTTGGCGATGGAGGGATGTTTGAAGTCGGCAAAGATAAAAAGAGAAACCATTTGGAAGATTAGCCAATGTCTCCTCCTCTACGCTTTTCTCTCTTGTCTTCAGGCGTGTCTTTTTCCCTTTTATGTCTTCCGGCAACTATTTCCTTACGTGCAAAGCGAAACACTATAGTAGAAATTAGCTAAATTTCCCCTGTTGCTCCACAAGAGGGAAAAAAATATAAAGGGAATGGAATGTTAGCAGCGAGCAGTCAAAATTGCCACAAATTTCCAGTCCCGTTAAGTGTTGGCAAATTAAGAGAAATGGAATGGGAAAAATAAGAAATAATTTGCAAAATAAAGGACGCCTCGAGACATTTTTTGAAAACTGCGTGATTTGCACTTTTCCCTTAATAAAACTCATTATCCATCCGCACGCATTTTTCTTTCCCCGAGCCACGTGTTAATAATTTACAATGATGCATCCTTGTCACGACCGACATTTTCATCGAATCGTCTTAATTTATTTCGCCCATTTCCCCCGTCCGCTCTTCTAGCGATAGACGAATTCTTAAAGAATTCCACTGCATTTAGTGGGCGAGAAACTTTTTTTTAAAATTATTTTCATTTTCCCCAAAGCCATCGTTTGATGAGGGATGCAGTGCCAAATACGTGCAAAGTATTCCTAACACACCTAACGAATAGCCCAATGGGATATTCAGCAGGTAGCTCATCAAGAGCCACCAAAAAAAACACACTTCGCACATTTTACACGTCTTCACCCTAGAAAACTTTAACAACTTTCCACTGTTTATCGCAGTTCACAACGGAAAACCCAAGTCTTGAAATTCCAAAATCAAACTCCCGGGTAGTATGAGTAACGTAATTAGAATGAATTAATCACAGTTATGTAAGGGAAAGTAATAATATTTACGTACCTGTACGCGTTTTACATTCGCTCGACCGACTTAAACCAGCCATCGAGTGTTTACGTGTTTGCATCAACATGTGCACAAGTTTGAACAAATCACCTGCCTTTAGGTTAAAAATTAAAAGTAAAGTCAAATTCTCTTTAAAAACTTAGCTTGGGCTGAAATTTACTTTGTGGTTCATTGCGAATTCACAAGTTGTTGACCTTTTCCATAATATTTGCATGCATCTAAGATCAACAACTTGGTCAGCATGCAGATTCCCTTTTAATGTAAACACCACCTTAAATCAAAGTCAAAGAAATGGTCAAACAAATCCCCATTCATGCCTCTTGATTCCCAAGAAGCAACTTTTTCCGCTACAACTCTGCCTTTGTGTCCAGTTTAGAAAAACAAGAGCAAACACGATAAACTTATTATCTGGTGTTTGGTCTTAGCCAAGACCGTACGTTACATGGCAGGCAAGTATAGAAGTCGAATTAGAAAGAAGCCTATTGATGACAAGGGAATTCATTGACGAGTGCTGGCCAACTGTTTGTTCTTGATAAGGAATACTCCCAGGAGAAGAGCGTTTGTGATGGCGAGATTAATGACACGAGAAATATCGACACGCATCGTATGGCCGCCATGCATGGATGCGCCCGCTAAATCCTCCCCGTATAACGACAAATCAGCTTCATCGCTCGCCCCACCCATTTCTCTCCAACTTACAATCTCTTCCGAGATCACTAAGAGGAAAAGTCACACCTGAAATCTCTCCTCAGGTGTATTTATCCATCATTTCGTGGCACTTCATAAATTCCAAACTCGTCCCAAAATCCCTTCCCAACCAACGTCCCTTAATTATATCCCGACATGTGATACGGCACAAAAAAAATTACTTTTTATATTTTTTTTCCTTTAAAAAAAAAATATAATCAAACTTTTCTAAATTTTTATCACGTGGCAGCAGCTACTAAATAAAATTAATCGCTATCTTTGCAAAACCGAAACAAATTTGCTTATCAGAAAAGCCTTCATTTGCAACCGCAATTCCTCTTAATAAGTGGGCGTCTAAATTGTCCGATTTAATAATAAGACCCATTTATCAATCGGTGGCTCTTTTCACAAATGACAAATGAGCTTAGTTTCAATTTTCAACTCCCTCACATGACAATAGATTATTTACTCAACAGATTTCGCCCATCTATAACAAAAGCCAACAAGGATTGGAATACAAATTACCTTCCCCAGCAGCACAACAACGACAACATGCGGGGATTAAGTTTTGACTGCAAAACCCATCTGAAATGTAAAAATCAAAACAGATAATTGCTAAGCCCAGTCGGTTTGAAAACCGTCTCCAGGACAACTGGTTTCCACGGTGCTGAAAACGAACGAGATGTACAAATCGGAGACACAGCAGAAAAGAGAAATTCGTCTCGTAAAAGAACTCGACATGTGCGATTCCAATATTCAACATTGGATGCGATGTATTAAAAATTCATCGACCGTCGGTCCCTGCGCCACATTCTTCACTCTCGAGCAAGCGTCTTGCTGTTATCAATATGCAAATTGCATTTAGATCCCCCATAGGGTCTCCCCACTGCCACAATGGCGGCGACGCGTCCGCACATGCTAATCACGAGCAGATGGTGCACGTGCTTCCCAACATCTTTCATTTGCTGAATTCAGAGTGCACTAAAACGGCACAGGTGAAAAGGCTATTAAAACAGATTCTTAAAACTGTTTTAAAAGCTTGGAAAAATATTAACAGATTGGATTTAGTAAATTAAGTTAAGGGGAGGTGAAGTGTGGGGTGAGTGGGTGGGTGGGTGACATAATTTCAAGATGGTTTTTAATTAAGAAATAACACTAAACTACGTTACGTTCACTAGCATCATCCGATTAATTGACACACAAACAATAAACATGGTGCACGACTCGCAAATTACGGTTTGCCTCAATTTGGTCGGATGATGTAAACAAAGTGAATTTGGGAAAAGAAAATAAAATAAAAAGTACAAACTTAATAATGGTTAAATTAAATTTCCCTTCTTCCTTTTCCTTTAATAAGTCGCATCGTCTCGACTCACTCCATCGACTTTACATTTTACTTTAAAAAACAAGAAAAAACTATTACTATGTCAATTTACCTACAAATTACGACTATAAATGCTTCATTTTCTCTTTTTTAGAATCTTTACTTTAAAATTACTATTATAATTTTAAAAACTTTTCATCAACTTTTCTCATTTTCCCGCATGACCCAATCACGAGTGAGCAAACTTATTAACAATAACGTTTTCATAAAAACGTCAATTACTTCGACAAGCCTTTTCATCAATTCTAATTACACGATTTCTCTCTCCCCCCTTAATTTGTAAGGAGAAAATGAAAACAAATCGCGTTATTCAATGACAATTTATTGTGAATGCATAACAAGTTTGAACGACAGTGAGTGCAAACATTAAAAATTAAAGATGTAAATTCTCAAAGGGGTGATGCGACCCGCCACTCTGACGCAAAAAGGGAGCACACTTTTTTCCCGGTGACATTCGCTTCACCGATTTTTCATCAGCCGCTGGCACGGAATAATTAAGGCAGCAACAAAACCGAACCAACTGTGTAAGGCAACAAGATCCCATTCTCCCATAGCTTTCTGCAGAGAAGGCAGGGAAAACGCTACGAAGTTAAGAGAAGGTAGAAGGAGGTGGAGGAGGAGGTGGTGGTAAAACAAAAAAGAAAAAAGAAACCCAATTGCCATCAGTGTAGGTGGCGCGTTAAATGCAGAGTGAGAAAAGCATGAGTGAGAAAGTATGTTCCCGCCGAGTCACGTGATCACATTAAGCCTAAATAAACATTACAGAGCCTTTCAAGACTTTCTCTCTCGAGGCAATACAAAGAGAGAAAAATATGAAATTTATTACAAATTCCCTCTATCAAATAAGATGCCATCTTTCTATAGTAAATTCTAGGCTTAGACCGAATGTTTCACACGATGGAAACTTGCAATTTATGCTAATTCCACTCTTCATATAACATACAACTTATTCCATAATTCAAGAGAACAAATTAAATTTGTAAATGCGAATGCGAATGTGTTCGGTGGACTGCTTTTCCTCGTGACCTGTTGTCGTACGTTCGGATCATTAGAAACTATAGCAAATTTTATACATTTTCTCTGTGCAAATAGAATTTACCTTTTGAAAATGTTGGCTTGGCTGGAAAGAAAACTTATTACGCTTATTATTCTCCAATTTAATTGAATGCATGGTAACTCTATGGACTTGCTGCAGTTCGAGTGGGGACTGGGGGGTTGCCATAGCATACAGTCTTTTCAAGAGAGAAATAATATAAATATCATGTAACTCGAACCGACAAACACATCAGGGCATTCACATTGCGTTTTTTTTTTTTATCCTTCCTTGTTCAGCAAAAATCTTTAGGTTGCATTAAAAATTCAAATAAATAAAAGGAAAAAAAAGTCTGTCATTATCGTTAATTGCTTCACTGGTGTAATCTCATTGGTTACGTTTTAAAATTTTTCAAAGAATTTAAAAGCACGTTTGTTTGTCATATTGAATTTCCAATGCGCCGAGAAGCAAATTGTTGCGAATTAATTAAGTTTCATTTAAATTAGAAATTGGATAAAATTCGAAAGGGTAGAAAACAAAGAAAATCCAATACAGTAGGTTATTATAGAATGATGTACTGTATCAATATTTTACGATTTTTTTCATTCCTATTAATAAGAAATATGCAGAAAAAAAAACTTTTTCCAGGTATTAAGACAAGACAAACCTACAATTTTCGGGCCGATCCATTTCCCATAACTTTTTAATATTGGCAAAAAGTACCATAGTATGGACTGGGTAGAAAATTGTTTGTCAATAACATAATTAATAATTTATTACCGTACCTTAATTTAAACATTAGTGAATGCAACTGATAATATTTGCTTTCACTTACCATTTTTTTTTATTTCCCCATACTAAAATACATATATAAAAAAAAACCAAATCAATACCGTAGTAATAATTCCCAAATCAACAATTCGCTTTCATATAAACACGAGTATACTCACATCAACATCAACAAACTGGTATAATATAATTCTCCCAGACATCCACTATATTCCCCGAAGAATTGAGCATCAATTACCACTAATAAAATTTCTTAGCAACGTAACTTATTCCATAATTATTAAATTCAATCAATTTTCCAGCAAGCAAGCAAGCAACCTAGCAACTTACTGCGCCCAACGATATATCATTACTACTTTTCGATAAATTCCAATAATAAAAAAAAAGAATATAAAAAGTGACTAGCATTTAGTCAGAATGCAGGACGATTAAAGGGTTTATGAAGCTGTCATACAAGGCGATCTCATTGGCATTTCCACTCACGAAATGCCAACGTGTTCTATGTCAAATTGAGCTAATAATCAGCCACTGACACACACACTGGGAGAACACCCAAAAAAAAAACTGAACGCGAAAAGGGAGGGAAGAGAGAGAAAGAGAGAGAGGAGAATGGAGAAGAAGAATTATCAAAATAAAAAAAAAATAAAAAATAGAAAAATAAAAAAAAGTGGAGCAGATGAAATGAATTTACTCCAATTACCAAACGAGCTCAAATCCCCCTCCATTTATACGCCGTTCATTCAATTGCCTCCCATTACAAAGACCAACTATAGTTTCCTTCCTTTTCTCGGCGGGAGAGCGACAACTGCATCGGTCCAGACTATATATATGAACGCACGAAGAAAAAGAGAGAATGACATCATTCGCTGAAAAGATGACACAGCATTTGCCGACAGTGACAAACAGTACGAATGTCTCGCCAGATATATTGTCAGCGAAATCAGATAGTAGTATAAAAGAGAGAGAGTGAGAGAGAGACAGAGAGAGAGGAGGAAAGAAAGGGAGGAACGACGAGATAGAATAAAAAAGAAAAGAAGAAAAAAGATTGAGCCGAATGGTCGCTAGGGATGCGCTTCCATCGATTACTGTAGCTATAGAAACCCAAAGCACTTAAGGCTAGAGTTACCAAAAAACACATCTGAGTCATTGCAATGAAAAGTAATACAGTTTGTTACCAACTAAAAAAAAAAAAAAGATTGTAATTTCGATATAAAAATACTTTTCCTTATTACGGAAGATTATTATAATTCGTTCGTATCGTATGTGTATAACGATCCACGAGTCTTGAAAACTTTCTACTTTCTTCTCTGCAATGCTAAGACGATTTAAGGTCAGAATGTTTTTAATTTTTTAAATGTTAATTTTTTTTAAAAGGAAGAAAAAAATCAATTCTAGTGGAAATTTTAATCCAAGTTAATAATATAATCAGATTAATTAAGATAATTATCTCTTTATTATATTTCACTTATTTTATCGCATTAATTTTTTATATTAATTTTTTTTTCATGCTTAATTACAAGCTAATTATAAACCGTTAGTTAGTTAGATGATTCTATTTTGCAATTCCCACTGACAATTCTATTACCTGCCTCACAATTCATTATCTAACGTGATTGTGAATAATCTCACGCCAAATTTAATTATTAATAAACAATTCAGCTGCGGGCATCTCGCGTAGAAATTAAAACAAAATCTTAAAATCTTGAGTTTTGCCCTCGAGCGCAACTACGATAAGCAACGCACGACCTAATACGAGTCAAAAATACATGCAGTATCAATAAACAATAACAACATTCATCGGTAACAATATTAGCGGTTCCAAAGTCCTCCGATTCCGACCGGGCACCATTTATCTTACCACATTCGATCGTAAATCCAAGTTTGAATATTTTAAAACAGTCGTCAAACTTTAATACCCTTTTATCTTATTTTAAAAGTTCGGAAAAAAAATCATGTAATATTCACGACAAATTGTAGTAAAACGTAAGACACGGTAATAATTGTATTACACCGAGAAATAAAATAAATTTAAATAACTTTGAGACCTCGATTGTAAATGCATGCAAGAAAATGTAGCTTTAATTTGTTTTAAAACAACTTCTCCCATTTGCATTATAAATCTTTAAACGAAGAGATTATTTCAAAAGGCCTCACTCACTTGTTTCACGACCTACACTCTTAAATATACGTACTGCATTAACCGAGTTAAAAAAGAAAAGAAAAGGGAATTAAGTTAGGAAAGCATCTCGTTTATAAGCATCAGGAGTTTATGATTGCAAACGTCAGGACCAGTTAATGGAAAAATAATGGCTAACCAATGGATGTCAGCAGCTGTCATCACAATTGCGTTTCCTCATTCGACCACAACTAAGAGACTCACTGAGTGATAACAAGCCGACAAATTACTGACGAACAGCTGACAGCTAAAGAGATGCTAATGCAATGCGATACACTCAGTGCCATCGAGTGCCACAAAGCTTTGTCTGTTTGTCTACTGCTAATTGCTCTAATAAATAAATAAATAAATCTTTTAAGACCAAAACTTGTATTTACGCGCGTCGTGAGTTTGATCGATACTCGCACTAAAAATTACACGTAAACAAGTATGTCACGATGTAAATTTTCTAGGAATGGAAGCGATGGATTTTCTTTATATGATTTATGCATTTATTCAGTATTTGTCCCATTTTTCTGTGTAAACTAGATAAGGGGAAACGGTCAAATTACTGACAACGTGTGTAAATCTTGTAGTCAAATATACCAAGTCTGACCCTGCTTACCGATTCGGAAATATAATGTTTACTCTCCATAATCATAAATTTACGAGGAAAACTTTCGTCTAACTTCATAACCTCGGCCAGCACTACCCGACTCGTATAAAGAAGTATTGTGCCGAGCGCGTTCAAACTTTGTGAATTTTTTATCGCGCAACTGGTCTTGGGAAGAAGACACCCGGAATATGTAATTTTAAGAAGTGAAACTACACACTACCGGTCATTATAAAAACATCAACAACCATCGAGGAGGAAGAAGTCTGTCAAGATTTTGCAATACAAATGTATTGTAGTACCTACGGTAAGTAATAGAGATTATAATTTTGTAATTACCGTACCAGTCAGTACGTAGCATTTCATTTTTAATGCGTTGTAATTTTTGCACCAATTCGTTATTCATTTAAAGTGGAGGAAAATAGCCGGGAGGTTGTGTAAGAAAAAGAATTCACCGTTTTTTCGACTGATTACACAGACTGGAACGTCAGTTACACCAGGTTGCGTGGTCTTAAAGGAGACGGATCGCCATTATTTCTACGTGGCATTCGGCGCACTGCCATCTCCATCAGGGCCTAAAGCAGAAAAGAAAATAAAAAATAAAAATTTAATCAGTGATTTAATCTTAAAGCAAATAAGTCGCAGTAAATTTTCTGTGGAAAACGCAATCACATTGCTTTGACGTAAATTACAGATCATTTAACCCTTTAGCCCCTCCCCTCGCAACGCGATGGAAAATTTCAACAAATCTAGTCGAATCATCATCTGTCCAAGTGCACTTTGCAAATTACTCTTGACAACATAATAAGTTTACAATATTCCATGGGTAATAACAGACTACATTACAAACCATAAAGTTTGCAAGCACGACAACCCATAACCGTTGGCTGCCACTGACATCTAGGGGTTCCTAAGTGAAAGAAAAGCAAATCTTTCCCTCTTTCTCTCGCTCTCTCTCTCTCTCTCTGCATTCCGTCCTCGTATCGATTGTTCTCCTTTTCTCCAGCAGGGGTCATCATCCGCTTTATGGGGGGTTGCCAGCATCGAGAAAAATAACAGACACACGCCAACAACTGCATGACTACACAATAAAACTGTCTTTAAATGTTTTTTACGAACCACCCAAATCACGTGCGGATATGAGTTCTCCCTTTCGCTTTTTTAAAAAAATAAAAAAATAAAAGAAAACTAAGTGCTGTATCTGATCAGAATACGAAAAATCAAAGCCGTAATCCCTAAAAGGGATTTACAGATTCAAATAACCCAAACTGGTAAATTTATTCCAACTCCTTAAATTGCTTCCATATTGTTGACCTACGTCATATTTGCATATGGATATTTTTATTGCCGTCATCTGCGACTTCGGCATAAGCTCAAAACTTTCACCGGAATTCACATACATGGTGTATAAGCTCGAGTTAAGCGTAATTAAGGCCATTATTAAAATGCAAATGCCGTGTAACGTCAACAAATTTAGATTTGCTGTTTATCTTGATTTCCCCCTTCGCCTCGATATTAAACGTCTGCATCCTTTAGGAACCGCATTCGGCAATAATCTCGAGGATAAGACCCGAACCAAATGCGCAAACCATTTTCCAAAGTAGGAAATAAATGTATTTTCACCGCATTGACGTAATGCCTTCGAAAATACCAAAAATATCGATCAAAGATGAAAAAAATTTTTTTTCAAAAAGTCAAAAAAAAATAAAAAATAAAAATTGTCAACATGTTTCCATCCACATCCAACAAATTTCCTCACCTAAATTCGATTTCTCCCTTATTTATTTAATTTCATACCTCACCTCTACGTTCTTAATGAAGGTTCCTCACGATAAATGGGTTCAAATAATGAAATAACACAGTAAACTTGAATCTCATTACCATCATCATCAAATTTGCTTCCATCAACATTTAAAACCTAAAATAAAAAGAGTGCATTTAAAAAAAATCTAAGAAAAAAAAAATAATCAAATTATTTTTTTCCCTTTAATAACTGAAACCATCAATCTAAAACTCATCCCAAAATTCGCCTTTATACAAACCAGAAAAAAAAAATTGTTTAGGCGAAAACCCCACATACCAAACACCTGGTGCCCTCTTTTGATTAAAACACGAGCTGCACACCCCTTACCATAAAGAGATAAAGCAGTTCTCGTACTAAGTCCAGTATATGGACAGTCATCCGGGATCTTCCGTGTCGCGTGGCAAGCAACAGCTGCACTCGTGCTCCCTTTAATGGACTAAAGGGAATTTATCCTTCTCGTACAAGAGATCCCAGCCATTTCATGTTTGATTCATACACACACTACACAAACCCCATGTCTAACTGACAATTAAGTAGGGGCTGCAGCCAAGTCCAACCACACACAGATAAGCCCTGATTTTAAGCTGTATTGGCCATTGTACTTGTCTTCGTTTCAGACTCATCCAAAGCCCCTCGACACCATTAATTATTTCATATTCCCCACCCCTAAATTAAACAACATTATCGATTTTGTCGCAAAAGTTTTATTTTTTAGAAAAATATTTATATATATACGGTGTAGTATATACTGTATATTTGGGATGGGAGAAGTTGTAGTTCACGATTCATTGCCGAATTAATGTGAGGTCGAGATAATTGTCCTAGTTTTTCACGCGTGGGTTAATATAGTAAGACATGTTTGTGTGTAATTAAGATGCCGCGCCACAAATTTCCCAATTTCCCAACCCCTAGAAATGGGTGGGTCTGCGAATGCTTTCTTTCTAAGTGCGAAACGACATTTAGGGTGGGTTTATTTGATGAGCGACACGTAGTAAAACTTGGTTCTTAATCTGTAAAACGCTTCCAATCTTGTGCTTTTTGAATAATTAAAACCAGAGGGAAGAAGAGCCACTAAAACTACACTCGATCGTCTCTTTCGGTGACTGACGATACACTTTTCTCCATTTGACATCTTCTTAACTGTTAATTGAACAAATCCAATGGATGGAGAAAAAAAATACGAAACGAAAAAGAAATCGAGATCGATTACACCGGTAAAGTAAAATAAGTGGCTTTAATCTCGATCTAATTCGAAACAAGAGAGGAAAAGAGGAGAAAAAAAAATTAAATTAAATTCGTTCCTATCACGTAAACAAAAAAATGATAATTAACCCTTTAATTCCATGCATAAAAGGGTCATTGGCTTCACTTTTCAAAATTCCGTGCCAAATGTCATCATCACTTTCGTAGACAGTTGTGGTCGACGAGTGCGTTTCGTGATGTACGGTGTGGCGTATGTACCACTTGAGACTGGCGTTGAATTCGCGGCTCCCGCAGCCACTTCATCATCGCCCCTTGAACTATGTGCCAACGGTTTGTGTGGCCATGACTAGCGGAACATGTGATCTTCCGGTGGGCTGAATTAATTACAATTTACAGCCACCGGCAACACCACCAAACATAAACACGCGAGCCCACATACATCCACACCAACATTCCACGGGTCAAACTTAAACTACTGAACTCGCCGATTGGTCGATCGAGTGAAATTCTTGTAAAAAAATTTTACATATGGGGAAAAAAAAGAGGAAAAATTGTTAAGTTATTTAATCCCCTACTGAGATTTGCATGTTTGATTAGTCCGAAATGGCAAGTGAGTTTTCCCGGAGTAGGATCTAGTATACGTATCGGGTCTCTGGAGAAATTTAGTTTGTATGCAAAACCTGAGGCAAATTTCCACAAACACTTTATAGTAAAGGAGATCATTTAAAACTAATTAAAGATGCATTAGGCAAATCTGCCCAACTGCAAACTGGCACCTGCTCACCAAGTTGACTTCACCGAAACTTCCCTCAAAACCCGATACGGCCATTTTTCAGAAATATTTTCCAATATTTAAATAATCAATTTAAAATCAGCAAACATCGCAACTCTTTCACTTGCACGCGTCGTAATTCAAAAAGCCTGCCGTTTTAAATTATGGATTACAAGAGAAATACCTAATTGAAAATTCCAACTACTGCAATAAAAATAGGCAATGGTGGTTAGCAACTTGTAATAGGGATTAAACTAATCAATGGAAACATCATTACACCTGTAATTAATAAATACGCACGCTGCACGGCCACACCAATTTCATTTGCACACAATCGTTAGTAATGGCAACTTTAAATACATAATTAAAGTCTGACCTTGATAAACTGTTATCAGGATCGTGAATGTGATGGCTACTGAAATTAAACTCTTTTCCTGCGGCCATAAATAACACGATTCGATGAAAAGTCTATTAGGACGGGGATGGGTTAAAGCATTTTTAACTGCAACTTTTCACTGCTATGCAGAGAGAGGGCAAGCGAGCATGATTTACATGCTAAATAAATGCCTTCAGGTGTCATTAAAACACTTAACTCATTTTTATTCCATTTTTCACTTTTTTCCTACACTTCACTTCGTTTTCAATGACTTTTCAGTTCACTCATCTCGAATGCAAGTCGCTATTTGTACAACTTTTTTTTATTTTTTAGTTTTCTCCCTTGAAAAATTTAAATCAATAAATAAACTGGCGAAAGGATTCACTCAGATTCCACGATGCATAATTTAAGCCGAAATTTATGTCTTTCCCACACGAATCCTCTAAAACATCTCAGTTTTACGAGCGGTTCAGAAGCAATTAAAAAACAAAGTTATTCTGTAATTTCATTTCAAACATCACAGGAGGGGAGACAAAGACCCCAGTTACTGTACCACCGAGATGCCGACTACGCAAGCGCACTGCACTATTCCCCTATCCTTTACATGCAAATGAAGGTAGAAGAAAGATGCCCATGTGTGTTTTTAAAGGCAAGCAATTTTTACGGGCCGAGTTGCATTTCCCCCTTTCCCAGGATAATTTGTCTTCACTGCCAAGCACTTTTTTAAAAAATGAATTGAAAAATAAATTGCATCGGAAAAAATTATCCATCTACATCAATAAAATATTACCCCAAAAATTAAATCCTAATTTTTCAAACTGCAACTACCCAACTATAAAAAAAACTCCTTTTTTTCTAAAAGGATAGAAATAAATAAATTTATTACTCACCTCCTCACCAAAAAAAAAAAAAAAAAAAAAAAAAATCAAATCTATTTCTTATGTGGGTGTAATCTTACCTTGCCCCCTTTTTGGGCCCTATTTTCAAGCTTAAGTATATCATAAAATCCAGCTACGGTGGTTAAATTTTATTAGACAGCAGCAAGTAAGAAATGATTCTAAACAGGATATTTTCTCAAAAAGCAAATATTGCACTTTTCAAGAAGAGAAAAAAATATTTAATCTGCAATGTGCGCCATTTAAAGTACAATAAGCAGAACACTTCTCGAAGGAGTTTAAAAGTCATCTGTTTGTGCGAGGAAAACATGCAAATCGTTATCATACAACTGGAGAATATCACTAACCTTTCCAAACCGTTCCGGATACCATTATTTTCCTCCTCACCACATTTTTTTTCCCTTTCCATTTTTTTTTTTTTTACCCTTCGCTCTCCCTTTTTGAGAATTTAAATTCATTCTCCTATCATGTGCGCAGTCTACTTCCAATATCGCACCTATGAGACGCTCGACGACTGCTCCTGATAAATATTAATGATTAAGGCAGAAAGAAACGTTTGCCATTGATATTCCCAGCTCCGAAAGAAGAAAAATCACAAAAATCCAAACCTCCCACTGCGTTTATGGAGGGAACCAGTTCGCTCGCTCTTTATACATTCTTTTCTACAATGTCCCGATCGTTTTATAGGTAATATAAATAAGGCAAACACTCACGAGTCGAGTGTTGTCGAATGAGGCAAGGGAGAAAAAGAGGGAAAAGAGGCAAAGATTAGTGGGTATTCGATGACGAGGCCAATTTCGCACCACTCATTCGCTCATCTTTGATAAATATAGGAGGAAAAGTGAAGGGCACTTGGGATTTAGCCACAAACAGCAGGAGGCGAAATGAGTTTGAGCCTCACTCATTTCTCATTGGTTGACTTCAATCCCCAGCTGAACCACCTGCACAGACTTCATTGTAATTCCTTCATTAATTTATATTCCCCATCCACCTTGGGGAGGCCGGCTGCTACAGGGGTGGAGTAAAACTGGATGGTTTCATGTTTTTCCCATGATGTGGCACGCGCGAACCGACCAAAAGAATAGAATGCTCTGCTCTCGGGTCCAACCGTTGCCATTTATATGGAGATAACCGCTGACATTGAATCGGCACTTGGAAAATGGATGAATAATTCCAATCGAATATTTGCACGCTTCGCGTTTCTAACAGTTTAATAGGTTTTATTCTAACATCAGCTAGAGAGAAAAAAACTTTTCCAGGATTCCATTTCGTCGATAAAAGAAAAAGCTTTGTGCAAAAGTCCACTGTGTTTTCGTGCGTTAAAAAAACACGAGTGGTGTATTTTTTTAAATACTATAGTAGTTTGTTTGTTGTGCGTCAGCATTTCGCGTGAATGTGTTATGTGCATGCGTCATCGCAAAGTGATTTCGCAAAATTCAAAAAAATGTAAACCATCGACCGAGGTACGTTGTTGGTCAATGATAGTCACTTACAATACTGCAAGAACCATAATTTCGCACGACTCGTAATTCTACGGCTGATAAGACAGCAGAATGCAATTTAAAGCTTTGCAGTGAAGCATGCACGAAAATCTCCGCCGTTTTCGAGAGGGGTAAAATTACATTTCCGGTTGGAATGTGAGCATGAAATTTTGAGACCGTGTTTCTTCATATGGGTCGTAAAAAATCTCAATATGACGAGTTCTTAACTCGACCGGAAGTACCATTTTAATCCGCTCCAAATTTCAGTCACGAGAGGGATTGAAGTCGAGACTCACTTTCGCAAAGCTAAAAGAGAGAAATCCTTTAATTCCCATAAGGTCTAATACCCATTACAATAATAAAAAAGAAAACTAAACCGTGCATTAAAATTTCATCAAAAGTGAAAACTAATTATAATTTTGTGACCTTTTAAATTTAAAATCTCGTGACATCAACATTTAAGTAAAATTAATTAATGCATTTAATCTTTTAACCAAATTCACCAACATTTTGATAAACAACCTCAAATCTAACCAAATACCATGCATAAAAGATGCACTTCTAATTGCCAACCGCTCCAAGCCTCGAGGGACTCAAAATTTAATAATCCCAACCTAAAATAAAAATATTGCTTTAAAAAGTAAAGAAAAATTTTGCATAAATAAACCGAGGTAAACAAGTAATTAATTAATTAATTACACTCAATTATTCGCAAAGAAATTCCTGCATGACTTAGATTCCAGTGAAACGTAATCTTATCACCGGAATCGTTTTTGAAGCAGTTTCGTTCATTTCTAATTCATTTCATCTTACACGAATTAAAGTTTGATCAGCTTAGAGTGCGTCTCGGTTGCGCTTTATCTGCTATAGAATAAATATTTTCTCATCATCGCATCTCATCCTCCCATCAGGACTCGGGAAAACTGAAAACTCGAGTTAAAATAAGCCAGATTAAACCGACGATTATTTTTCTTTTCGAATTACAATCAACATTTTTGTCACCACAACAAATTTCACTCAATTACCACGGTTTTATGTCTGCCTTAAAACTTTACAGCATCAATAAATAAGACCAAACGTTTCCCAATAGTCACAAAATTTAATACCAGGTGGCGGGAAAAAGCAGTCATTTTATGCGTCATATATTTTATCATCTAGCAGTAACGCAACTAATTATCACTTCACTCGTATTTTCTTTAATTAAATTACAGCAAAAAAGCATTTTGCTCACTATAAAATTAGTCCAAAACACCGCAAACACAATTTTACGCTCAAACTTATTATTATCTTCTTCCTATTAAGTGGCTTAGATGGTTTCAAACGGTTAAATGACTTTTAGACGCCGCCCGGCTTCTCTTTTTCTAACTTATCTGTCCTATCAAGACTAGGCAGTCGCACAATGATATGATTTACGTCACTGGACTGAAAGGAAAAGGCACTAGCCATAAAATAAACTTATAAAAAAAACCACAGTCGTTGCCCGACTTTTGTGTCCCGTGTGGTTTTTACCAAGCAAGTAAAATCGTGCTTTGTTACGTACTTTATTGCTCGTTTTCGAGTGAATTTCCGAAATCGCACCAACCCAACAGAATAGTGAATTTGAGGATTTGTTCCGCTACGAACAAAGAGGAAAAAAACTTGAGTTCTTGTCACATCTGGCCCAAAAAAACGGGCAATAAAACACGCTTGATGGATGTTTTAATATACAAAACGAAGGCCACAATGACAAACTTCTATTCTATCCAATCTTTTCACTTGAAAACAACCACAGCCTTAAAGAAACGATCGCTTTTATTCTAGTAGCTTCATTTAATTTAAGCTTTACCATAGAGAAAAGTAAGTATGCACATTTAATACTCCTAATGACATGACATGGCACGTACTGTAAGAGTATAAATCTGGAATATTAATACACTCATACGTACGTCAATCATCAAAAAGAATGAGTGCAAACATCAAAAAACAATTCCATTTTCTCGTTCTTCGTTTACACGATTCAATCTTAGCACTTTGGATGATAAGTTGTATAAATCCTCATTGAAAAATTCTAGCTTTTACTAGAATTGAACCGAAAACACATTATTGCTAGTGCTATTAAACACTTTGTTTCCTCTTTTTTATTTTTCACCCAGCAGTGTGGAAAATCCAATTGCTACTGTAGATGAAACTTTAACTCGACATATCATCAGTTTTCCAATTTTCCTTCCTTCTGTACCAATCCCATACTATTTGACAAACTAAGTGCAGCAAATAGATGAAATTGAATTGAGTTTAATACGATTGTCAACACCTGTTGAATCTTCAACCAAATCCCTCTCGTGAATTGATCAGATTTCAACAGAGCAGATGATGATCCATCTGGAGCAAATTCAATCATGTCACTCACACACAGCCTCCACACACAATATCACTCCCTCCCAATCACTTTCGCTTTAAAAATTAAGAACTAATAAACTCCCACGTGGTGTTTACAACGAGTTAAATGACCAGTGGGGTTTGGGGATGGTCGAAAAAAAACTTAAACATTTTCTAATCGTTTTCCCAAATGCGCTTAGCTCGGGGTTTATTAAATTAGGTTTTTAATTCCATCCAAGTTAGTGGGTCTATTGATTGTTATAGTTACCGTTGATTAGTCGAGCGCCAGATTCTTTCTCACTTGACCTGTGGCCTGTACCAACAACTCTCGTTCGATTTAAGCGAGGCCAGGAGGAAGCGAAGCAATCTTCGTAATTACATTGCAGCATCCCAACTGATAAAATCAGTAGAGCGCCAAGGAAATTGCAAACCCACAACGAATTCCCAAGCACAAAGAAACCTCAGTTTGGCAACATGACATAAACTTAATCAACTCTCATCTACTGTGTACTAACTTAACTAGAAAAATGATAACTTGAAAAATTGATGCGAACGATCCATATTGGTTACGAGTAAATAGACGGGGAAAATTATATTTCCTCCAAGTTCCATTAGTGTAAAGATGGTGTAATGAAATTATAAATAAATTAGTACCAACGTACCGCTTCGGAAATTAGAATTTGCTTTTCTAGTTGCATCCGGGCATGACCGACTTGTACACTGAATACTAGATCGTATGATGCAGGTGTGTGCTGAGAGCCTAATCTCAGTGAAATTTGTATAAAAATAACATTTTTCCCCCTGTAACTACGGTTGCAGCTTTGCACCTGAGTTGCATAAGCTTTATAAACGTACGTATTTCTGGGGAATATAAATTTTCAACTACGTTTGTTAAAATATTGCGAGTATTTTATCAAAATTGCGATGTATTTCTAAAAGCTCACTGATACAATCATGAAAATTTATTTTGAGTTACCTACTGTCAAAATATTTTTGAGTTAGATAAATGATGAAAATCATATGAATTCGTTCATTTCATTTCATTTCATTAAATTAAATTACAGCACTCACCTTGAATTTTTAACACTCGTCATGATTGATGTGATGACTTTATTCATTTTAGGCTTATTTCTCGACGCTACTGACGGAAAGTCATTCACGTAAAATATTGACATAAATTGATCTGAAAATAACGATTTGTAATAAATTTTACATTGAAACCTACTCATTTATTATCGATAATACAAAGTTTACCTTATATAAACTAGCGTTCAAAACACGCGGAAAGCTTTCCGGCACCATTAACTTCTCAATCACGTGATTGCATGCAGATCACATACCGACCTCTGACGGGAGACGCACAAACTTCTTAAATGTTTATAATTCGATTCGACAACGCTTTTAAGAATAATTAACGAAAGACCGTAAAAATGTCAATTTTAATTATTTCTAAATTAATAACAACACTCTACATTAAATTAGAAAATAAATTTCAGCATAAAACTTTCCACATTGATTTCTGACATCTGACAAACGCTAAAAATAGGATCTAAAGCGGGGGAAAATATCAATATTGTAATAATAGTTGCATAATAATCCATATCTAACAGGGGAACACCCAAACAACCTATATCCTTCTATACATATGGCGATGAATCATAACATTAATCACATGAATAGACTTTGCTTGTAATTGGGTTGTGATGTAAGCGGCCGCCGGTAGACGAGCATGTTCGTGTTCAGAGTAAAGTCAGATGTAAAGTGGATCCCGGTTTGAACTATCACGGTTTAAGAAACCTGCATTTACTCGGCAAACCTTCACATTCAGGTAATAGCATTCGAATGTTGCCGTATCACTGATACGATAACCCTTTTGTGACACTGCTGGTGAGGCAATGATAAGGCGCAGCACGATAGTGAGTTGCGTAGCAAAGCGATACGCAACCTGCGCCGTATAAAAAATTGCTGATTCCATGTCAAGTGTTAAATCGTGTTTACAATGACTCACAATACAAAAATGTTAGTATTAGGTGTGTTTATTTACATATGATGAGATTAAAAACGGCATTTTATTGTTAAAAACAACAAAAATGCATTTAAAAGGCAAAAAAAATGATCAACATTCCTAGGAATGTGACGTAATGCACCGTTTTTAAAGGCTTTAAATAGCCTAGATCAGGAATTCTATTTTTATGTTTAACCTCTTATGTTAAGTAACGTGCGCTGTCAATCAAAATCACTGCAGCGATTTTCCTGCATAGATATAATCCCATTACATTATTCAACTGAATCATTTCCTGATGTATTAAAAACAAGTATAAAAAACAAATTTTCTACAAAACTTTAATTGGGTGATGATTTTTCAAGAGTAAATCCGTGAAAAAGAAACCTAATAACCTTGATTTTTCACTACCTTCACTGGTTTATAAGCCTTTGCCATTTAGCATTTATTTGGCCATGACACAAGTGACCTGACTTGAAATTTTCTGACGCCAACTACAAGTTGAGCAAAGCAACAACATTTGGCCACAGGCGG
Organism: Geophilus flavus; assembly: GCA_034695885.1. Taxonomy (NCBI): domain Eukaryota; kingdom Metazoa; phylum Arthropoda; class Chilopoda; order Geophilomorpha; family Geophilidae; genus Geophilus; species Geophilus flavus. The sequence goes on from JAQFZO010000272.1 coordinate 27,510, forward strand.
TTGAATCTCAGATAGGAATGGTGAATGAACTCTTAAGATTTCATATCTCGAATATTTATATCTATAAAAGCGCTCGCATTTACAACTCGGCGAAACGAAACAAGTATGTTTCTCATTTCAATTTTACTTTTTATTAATAGTATACCAGCAACTCACGAATAACCAGCCATTTTCCATATACCATATATAGAAAAAGCAAAAAAAAAATTACTTGATATTTTTCCAACATTGAAGGAGTATAATGAATACCAATTGCTGCGCTTCTACTTGTACACCATACTCGAGAGATGACTTGAAAAAACGTCTAACACCTTTACAGTATCAAGTGACTCAGGAAAAAGGCACTGAAAGGTAAAGATTTGAATATTTTTTGGTATTTTTATTAATAATTGTTTTTTTTATAGGGCATTTACAGGAAAATATTACAAATTAAAAGATAACGGCATTTACAATTGCATCGTGTGCGGTGAAGGAATATTTTCTTCGGAGACCAAATACGATTCTGGATCAGGGTGGCCTGCTTTTTACGATGTAATTCATCACAGTAAAGTGAAGCTTAAACAGGACACATCTCATGGTGAGGGTAAAACATCGATGTGGGTCAGCAGGTGATGGAATGCAGATATGGATTAAATTTAAATTTTAAAATTTTAAAAACAAAATTATAATAATAATAGGAAAAGTACATAACCTCGAAATGTTTTATCACGTGCATATCTTACCTTATATGGTGCCCATTCGTATAATATATAATTCGTATCTGCTGTCCTTGATTCATTACCGTAATAAATTAATGAGGAAAAAGGCATGTTTACATTTTTCATATTAATTTTGCTCTCATCTGTGCCATTTCTGTTTATTTCTCGCAATTCTTCTTCCCGCTGTATTACTTGATGAACAGTCGGAGGCAACATACTTCTCATTGCTATGAAACCAGGTATTGTCCGAACCGGTGTCAGCTGTACGAGTTGTGGTGCGCACTTGGGTCATGTTTTTGACGATGGACCTAAACCCACTGGCAAAAGATACTGCGTCAACTCATCCGCACTTAGTTTCAATCCAGCACCAAAAACCGACGGACAAAATTCTTCCAATACGTGAATTTAGAAGATAAAACTTGGATTTTCAGCTTTACTTTAGGAACATTAAAAGAAATTAAGAAATACAAAGTGCATTTTAACTCAAAAATAATAATAACACTAGAAATAACTAGGTATATATGACAGGAAATTAAAAATTTAACACTTTTGATAAATTTTTAAGATATTAAGAATGAATTGTCAGATTTTGGGGTTCGACCCGTGACTATCTGTGCCAATTTATTTCTCTTTATTGTTTGATATATAGTAAAAACTATATACAATTTTTTTTTTTTATTCTTATTCTTATTCTTAATTTCACCCATTCGTTTGACTAATGTTAGTGAAATTTTTGTTAAACTTTACCATCTTCACTCGCCTTAAAATGTAAAGATGGTGAATGCATTGCTCCTGCATTCTTTCTCCGGTTTTCGTGATTTAACCTTGTGTGTGGTGTGTGTATGACTAATCAAATATTTTTTACGTATTTGTTGTTTTGTTTTTGGTTATTAATTTTATTTATAAAAATCGGTGCAATTAATACTGTTGCTTTCACCAAATTAGTCACAGCAAATGTAAAATAAATTGCTTTATTTTTTTGCGAATATTTATTTATAACAATAATGAATTTTATTGTGAGATGTACTTAACATGTTTCCTTTTTTTGTTGCAATTAAAATGATTTATTTGGGAAGAACAGTCTTTAAACTTCAAAATAAAATTGAAAAAAAATAATCAACAAGATAAAAACATTTCAATTCGTAACAGTAATTAGATTTGAATAATTTATAAAGTCATTGAGCATATCGAAATATATTACTACTGGCATAATAAACAACCACAACTGCACACCGCGTATCAAAACATTTGCTATTTGCTAATAGCATCAAGTTTGACAAATGAACTGTCAAAATTTGTTTACTTTAT
>JAQFZO010000273.1:0-29460 GCA_034695885.1 Geophilus flavus
AATAATTTTAATTTATTTAAAAAAATATATCAGTTTTATTTTTTTTTAAATATATTTACCTTGTAACCTGTGTGGTAGGAAATCAGAAAATTTTTGCATGAACAGCTGGTTCAACTTGTGGGCATCATAATCGCCGTATATTTTACTCATAACTTGTTCCAAAACAGATGCAATCGAATCATGGCAACTCGGACGAGCCAATTGAACTAAAATAAAAAAATTTATATTTTAAATAATTTTATTATTTTCAAATAAAACAAAAACGAAGTGTCTATTTTGACGGACGTCCGTCAAAATAGCCATTCTACTGTGGACTGGCTATTTCGACGGACGTTTCGTTTAAAAAATCTTACATCCGTCGAAATAGCCAATCCATTGTGGAATGGCTATTTCAAAGGATATGTTGACCAATACGGCGCGTATTAGTCAACATTTTCTCCATTGACAACGCTCTAGCCGATTTTTAACAGTTTTCGGCAGGAAATGCCGAAAATCAATACAAATCAGCTGGAAAAAGCCGAAAACCATTACAAATCGGTTAGAAAATGCCGAAAACCATTAAAAATCGGCTAGAAAATGCTAAAAACCATTGAAATCTTACAGATTTTTAACGGTTTTTGGCATTTTCTGATCGATTTGTTATGGTATTCGGCATTTTCTGGTCGATTTTTAATGGTTTTCAGCATTTTCTAGACGAAAACCGTTAAAAACCGGTTAGAACATTGTTTGTGGAAAAAATGTTGGCCGGCCATATCCGTCGAAATAGCCAATCCACAGTGGAATGACTATTTGGACGTGTGTCCAAAACATAAATTTTTTAAAAATTATTATTTACCGGCTTGATAAAATTTTATAAGGCAAACATGAAGTTCAGGATTATTGGCATCAATTTCAAATGCTCGTTTCACAGACTGCAACATCAGTAAAAGTTTTCCTATTCAAAAAAAAAAAATTATTAGACACAATAAAAAAAAAAAAAAAAAAAAATTTTCATAAATGTGTCAAAACACCAGAGGCGGAATTTTACAATGTCAGTAAACCGCAATATAATAACTCATTGTATTGAAACGAAAAGATAAAAGACCCATTCTTCCAACACCCAATAAATAGGCCAAAAAAAATTCACTACGTCAATCAATCATACACTCACCTTTCCTGTAATAAATTTCAAAGGCCAGCAGGTGCGTCTCGATATTTTGCGCTGACAACAATTGAAGGGGTTTGAGGAACTTGATAGCCTGCTCCAAAGGGTCCTCTACCTGTAAATCACAAACGAAAATTTCAATTTTTTTTTTCTTTCCTATAAGAATTGTTCTATTTTGCACGCTTCGTTTTCTCTATTGTCACCTCCTCATCAGCAGTCTTTGACCCTGATTTATTTAATAAACTTAAAGAAAATAAATAAAATTTCTACTTGATCGCTTCCTTACTCTCGCCAGTTTATCGGGAACCAATTCCTCTTCTTTCGGTCCGTCGGCTTCTCCATCCTGTTGTTGTCTTGCCTTGTTATGCTGCTCTCGCTTCTCGGCTGCTGCGTTTTGTTTTTCTTTCTCTTGTTCCGCTTTGATCTTCGCTTTTCGCAGTTTGTTGCGAAGTTTTTTCAATTCGCTCGGATCCAAGTTTTCTGGAGTTAGAAAAAGGAATAAAATGTAATTTATTCAACTCGGATAACGAAAATTTTAATTTTATAGAATTTTTTTTTGCTACTATCCAGTTTTAAAATAAAAATTTTACAAATTTTAGCATTTTTCTGTCAGAATTTCAGTATTTTTTCAAAATTTTTAATTTACAAATTTTGACTTTTGTGGCTATTTTTGGGCAAAATTTAATGCTGTAGATATATTTTTTCAAAAATTTTGTAAAATTTAGATTTTTGACTTATTGTTTTTTTTGCATGGTTTAAAATGCAAAAATTTTGCAAAAAAAAAAAAAAATATTAAGTGATCAAATTTTTGCAAAATCTTTACAGGATTTTCTTTCGAACTTCACTATGTCGGAGGGAATTAAGCAAGCACAATGTTAAGAACACCTCACTTTTTTTGCTGCATGAATAGGGTTTCTGGTTTCTCGACCTTTTGAAATTCCCGGGTCTCGACTACATCAGTTTAAAAATTCCTGGGAATCCAGTACTAACTTTCACTGGTGCCATTTGCAATAAAACATGCTTTGGAGTTGTGTCTCAGGTTAATAGAGGTTGAGGCAGCCTCGGTATAGGTCAAATTTTGTAACTGTTCTTGCCATTTGTTCATTTTTATTGGTTTTAAATATTCTCGAGTCTCGAACTTTTTTCCTGGGACTCGAGACTGATGAATTTCCCAAGAATTCCAGATTCAGAATCCCTATGCATGAATCTATAAATTTGATCATAACTAATGACAGGCAAAAACTACAGAGTTCTTGTTTGCAGCATTGAAAAGACCGAAGTTTGAACTTTCTGAAACAAAGGGTGGGTTTCACCAACAAAAGTTAAAATTAGGATTAGCTAATCTAAAGTTAAATTAACCTGCACATTTAAACTTGGGAGTTAAATATTTTTGTTTCACCACACTTTTATTGTATAAATTAATTCTGTTAGCTAACCCAAAATTAAACTTTATAGTTTTGTAAGAAAGGATTTTATTGATTTGAATTAGTCATGTGATCGTACTGTGGTTAGTGTTGACATAATTGGTGGATAGGGGTGACAGAAACAGATGGAAAAATTAAGAGTTTAGTGTAATTTTCATAGAAAACTCAACAATTTTCATCTATCGATAGTTTGGGTTTTTCATTTTGATCGAACAATTAACATCGTTTATGATAAAAATTACTCGAAACTCTTGATTTTTCGGTCTGTTTTTGTCTGATTTGTGTTTAAATGTTTGGTGAAACACAAAATTGACTAAACTCAGTTTAAATTCTGTTGGTGAAACCGGCCCTAAAACGTTTTATCTGAAACTTATTTTACTCCATTTCACAGCACAATTAAAATTCAAAAACTTAAACCCACTTTCACCCATAGCGAAAGATAAGACAATTACATCTTTAAGCGATGTTCATAAATAAAAAACTTTAACTAGGTTTAAAATGGAAAGTTTCCATCTATCTCCCCTTCACTTACGGGTCAAATAAAAAAAAACCACATATAAATTTATAACTCCCATTATCTTTTTCCTTAAAAAAAAAAAGTCAATAGCCTTAAAATAGAAATTTATTTCTCAAATGAACCCAAGTTCACTAAAATTTAAAAAAAAAAAAAAGGAAACAAGGTTAATGGCAGGCAGGCAATGAAAACACTACTTACTCCATTCAACAACCCATTCACTTTCCTCCTTGACTCAACATCGACTTAACTCCACACCCCGCCCTTAAGACATTCAAATTTCCCAAACTTTTATTAACAAAATCCGCATCCATGCCGAGATTACACACTCGACCGCGCGGAAATCTAAAGATGATATCCATTGTCTACCACAACCACAAACGAGTTTAAGTCACACCCAACACTCGAGGAAGTAGTAAACAACTCTTACTCAATATATAATTCACCAAAATTTAATAGAAAATAAAAAAAAATATCAAATTATACAAAAACCAAACAAAGAATTGCAATTGTCCTAATTGCCTTTGTGCCTATTTTCAAACACACAACATATAAAATGCTAATATTTCAATCCTGACATAAACTACATTTTTGCTTGAGTGATCAGGGGCTGGGAAAGGCGCTTTAAAAAAAATAAGACACTCCCTTTTACGACCCATATGTACTGTCCAATAGTAGCCATAGACAACCTATTTCTTTTAAAACAAAACTTAGTCTACGGTCGAGGAAAAGGAAATTGTCTTTCATAAAATTTTTATTTTTACTCCCGCATGGAAATGTCATTTGTGATGTTAAAAGTTGTGTAGTTTGAGTTTGAGTCTCACGGGATAAGATTTTAGAGATTTTGTATTTTTTTTTCTTCTCTCAGCGATGAAGTCAAAATCACAAGAAATTTTTACGGTAAGAGATTTTTTTTTTTTTATTATTATTATTTTGTTTGATTTAATATTTTATTTGTAGGCTGTGATAGTCCTGCATTTACTGATTACTTTTTCCTCCTGTGCCCACATCCCTGTCAAGAGTGACCGGTCATCATCATCCTCAGACACGCCTTCATCAGGTAAAAAGCTCTCAATTGAATTAAAAAAATTACTAGCAAATAATTTGAATTTATTGGAATTTAAAACGTAATCCCTGTCTGTGTCGTACACTTGTACCCATATCCGTGGCATACCCGTGCCTATAGTGTACCATGTCGGTTGTGACCCATACCCTTGAAAGAAAATGTCAGTTTCCTGTGAAATCAGGTCCTAAATTGGTCTAAAATGACATAACCGGCTTAAACTGTCGTAATCCCTTTTAAAATCGAGTAGAAAATACTAGGGGATTTTATAAATACGAACAATTTTGCGATTATTCAAAAACCATGTGACACTGCAACAACCAATGAGGTGAATAATCGTATCAGCACACTAGCATCAAAATCGAATAATCGCATAAGCTGTTTTAACCTCAATCTCAAAAATACAGGCGATTTTGAATAATCTCAAAATCGTCATAATCCATAATCAGAAAATCTTTTTTATTTATGAAACCCCCTACTGTTACTCCGATAAAATCGAGTCCAATTATTCTTAATTTCACTAACAAAGTCGAAAATGCAGTATTTCCATTTCCATAATAGTAAGAGAGAAAGTAGCGAAACTCCTGTAATTTGCCAATTGCTGGGAGAGGGAGGCACTAGTGTAATTGTGGGGCTTTTGACTTGCAAAGCATAAGTAAACTAATTGTACTCAACATCAAAATAAAACACCTGTCTTGATAAGCAAGAACTTTATACCATTCGTGTGTAATAAATATCTAAAATATCTAAAAATCACAGCCCCAAACTAACATCAGCGTCACATTGTATCTACTGGGAAAAAATTTAGAGTCAGGAACATTTGGTTGCCTGTAGATTAAAATCTACTTCAAAATAACCAGTTGTTTTTTTTTTTATTGCCAATTGTTATCAACTAAGATTGGCATTTAAAATTGTTTATTTTAATCAGTATGGGTATTTTTACTGACCAATGTCTAAAAGTTGGTGTGGGATAGTTTCGCTAATCTTTCTTTTACTATTATGGTATATTTCGATTTATATTGGGTCAAAATTAACATCATTTCACTTAGATCCAATCAGAAAGGCGTAATTTGATTTAAAAAAATGGTCAACCAATCGTCTGCACCCATACTTTAATTAACACCAATTTTAACTCTCTTAAACCATTTTTTCTTTTTTTCAAGACGATGGTTTGTTATCTCACATTGACGACTCGGTCATGGACGCCCTTACGTCCCTGATGGACGGCCCGATATCGGTTGAGGATAAAAGCAGCGAAGAATCGAGGAAATCGAGTTCGGAAGAAGTCAAAAAAACGAGTTCAACCGAAGACAAACCAACCGTGGCCAAAGCCGACAACATCAACATCAACAACAACCAATCAGCCTTCAATTCCTTCAACGTTCGGGAAAATTTCAACCGACCGCCACCAGACTCCGTCCTTCCTCGAATCCCAATTTTCCCCGGTTCAATGTTCTTATCCCCATCAATGGCGTCACGCTTGACCACCAACATGCAAAAGAGGAAAAAGATGAACGGAAACAACCGCAATCTATTCCCAGGAATGGCGAGAAACATGGCCGGAATGCTCCCACCGCAGGCCGGATTTCCGTTTATGCAGAGACCGATACCGCCAGCCTTACAATTGGGCGCCGGCCGCTTGATGGCGCAGGATTTCCTACAGAGGCCGGGAATGGGTTCCTTTTTACCCGGCGGATCGCCGATGGGATTCGGGGGAGTGGGAGCCGGAGGTTTGGGTGGATTCGGGAGCGGCGGATCGGACGGATCCGGAATTCCGAACAGTAGTTCCTTCTCGTCTTCGTTCGGATCGAATCCACTCATGAGTTCGCCATTCAGATCCGGTCTGGACACAGGAATGAGTGGATTAAGCGGCGGATTCGGTGGTTTAGGCGGTGGAATGAGTAGTTTGAGTGGTTTAGGCGGTGGAATGAGTGGTTTAGGTGGATTAGGCGGCGGTTTAGGGGGTGGAATGAGTGGTTTAGGCGGTGGAATGAGTGGTTTAAGTGGTTTAGGCGGTGGAATGAGTGGTTTAGGCGGTGGAATGAGTGGTTTAAGTGGTTTAGGCAGTGGAATCAATGGTTTAGGTGGTTTAGGAGGCGGTTTAGGGGGTGGAATGGGTGGTTTACTCGGCGCTCAGCTCAATCCCATGTTCGGTATTCGTGGGATGAGTGGTTTGGGATTACAAAACCCGGGAATGCGCTTCACCGGTGGGAGCGGCGGCATCGATTTCACAGCCGGAGGCGGCGGGGATTCGTCCAGTTTTGGTGGTAACGGTTTTGGAATGGGTTCCATAAATCAAGACGATTTCAATTTAGCTCAACGGCCGTTAGACCTCGCTAAAAATAGCACGCTCTCAGCTTTCGGCAGCGGAAACTCGTTCGGTGGTGTCAATCCATTGCTGGGCGTAAACAAATTCGGTTTAACCGGCTTGGGAATGGGAATTGGCGGCATGCCAATGATCAACCCGCTTTTGCTGCAACAAGCGGGTCTTCTGGGATTAAATCAACAAATGAATCCGTTATTGACTCAAGCGCAGGCGAATCCTTTGCTTCTGCAGTCTCTGATGGCTGGGGGAGGCCTCGGGGGTGGCCTAGGGGGAGCCGCGGGATTGACTCCCATGATCCAACCGGGCGGCATGCTCAGTTTGCAGCCTCAAAACCCGTTTTTGGACGGGAGAAATCAGAATTCTTTCGATAATTTATTCCGTCCAAACCGTACTTTCGATGTTTTGTCCGGTGGAGTTTTTTCGGGGAGCAATCAAGACGTGACTAAACTCGAAGCTCAAGTTGTAGAAACCACGAGCGAATTGCCGGACAAAGCGAGGATCATAATCGAGCCGGTATCTCAACTTTCCAGCCCCGCCGTGATCACTGAAGGGTCAAGTACGACTCCAACTTCCGACCAATGAATGTTTTCCAGCCTTTCCCCACCTTTTGTAAACTTATTTCGATTTTTCTTTTTTTTTAAAATAAAATATTTGTACCTGTATTGATTTCTTCCGATGCTTCGTCGTTTTTCAATGGTTTATCATGCAACCTTAGGTATATCTAGATAAGAAAAAATTAATTAAAAGTCTGTTTTTGTTTGTAAAATTAATTTCACGCACCTCTATTGCACATCGTGCAGCTTTGAAGTAAAATGGATGACTGCGCAGCACATCTTCCAACCTCAATAACCCTACGTACGCACGAAGTGTCATTTTTCTCATACAATACGTATGGAAGTCAAATTGATCTTCGATGATTTCGGTAAAATGCTACTTAACAAAAATCAAAATTAGTATTTCATTTTTTAACAAGAAAATTTATTTTTTACTCTATCGATTTCGTGGCATTTCTTCAATCCCTCTCCGAATTTCTCGGACCGTTGATAGGCTAAGGCGCACTCAGTTTGAAACCACATGCACTGCATTTCGTTGAGGTTTTCCATAGCCGACACGCCCTCCTAAAAAAACAAAAAATTAAATTATTTTTGTTTTAAAGAAAAATATAAACAATTTTTAACATTTTTTGATCGTGTATTTACTCGAGTAAATTTTGAGCACATTTCCTCAGCTTCTTTCACCATGTTTGCTCGCAACATGTACTTGGCACACTTTGAATTGATGTATCTGTCAGCTGTGTCAAGAGCTTGAGCTTCGTCTAAATATTTAACCGCTTCGAACGTGTCACCAGAATGCTAAAATTCATAAAAAAAAATCATTAAAATTTGAACTCAAAACATTACTGAAAAAAAATTATAAAAACCTTATAAATTCGTGCTTTAGACACGAATAATTCTATAAGTGTTGGTGTATGATCGATTGCCATATTTATGAATTCTAAAGCTTTCACGTGGTTTCCCAGATGATCGTAATGCTGAGCCAAGTAGTAATAAGTCCACAACAAAACAGTGGCAGGTTCTTTGGCTGTGTCATTATTAGCTGAAATCATTTTTGAAGAAAATAAAAATAAATGTCATTTAATCCATCGATAAATCGAAAAATCGTTATTAACTCACCATCATCAACAAAGCATTGCTTTGTGGTTAAGTTCTTCACGTATTGAAGACTCAAGTCTTCAATAATTTTCACCTTTTCCTCGTCTTTATACAACGATCGGAGATCCACAAATAACGGGGGCACGCCCTTGTGAAGTGCGAACCTCAGGTACTCGTCGACTAGCATTCTAAAAGTATCACCTGAAAATAAAAAAACGAATTTTGTGGTTTAAAAAATTAAAAAATCGTATATTATGTGAATTAATGTCAACAAACAAACCTGTAGTGAAGTTAAGAGGTAACCGTCGAGGAGCTTGTGCTCGATTAAACTTCTTTTTTAATTCTAAAAAAATTTCTAACTTCTTTTCCGAAGTTACTGCAAAAAAAAAATTATTAATTATAAAATTCCTTAATAGAATATAATTTTTTTTCCGGTATAATTACGAGGATTAAACGACATTTCCAAGCCTCTGTAATACGCCCAGTTTTCAGGATTGCTATTTAACAATTTTCTATACACTTTCTCTGCTAATTGTATCCTTCCTAATTGCAACAAGAGTTCAGCTGTTATGTAAAAATAAAAAAATATATATTAAATTATTATTAAATTAAATAAAAAGAGCGTTTAAAAAATTAGAAATTTTAAATTCCTGATTTTTTCCGTCAAAAATCAAATCAAATTTCAGATTTTATCAATTTTAGGAATTTTTGACAAGTCCCGTTTGGCCACAACAGCCAACAGGGACTTTAATCGATATTTTCTAACATTTTAAAATTAATTTCATATACCTCTAGTTTCTAAAACTGCTAATTTATCACAAATTTGATCTTCATATTTGTCTAGGTGATTTAAGGCCTCGTTTAATTGTCCTGATTCACGTAGTACCATGTTTTGATACATAAGCAGTTCGCTGTGTTCATAATCGTAATTTGTTTTCTAAAATCAAAAAGTAAAATATTACATAAAAATCAATTTAAACTCACAAAAAAAAATAATCAACTCTCACTTGTTGAGTTTTCCTAAATTCCTCTAAAATCTTCAAGGCTGTGTCATAGTCCTTGAGTAGGTGATATGCCATTGCATAACCAATCCATGATGCCCTCTGAGTTGGCCGGAGCATAAATAACTGGTATCTTGTATCCTTTAACGAGACGTTTTAACAAATTAATAATGACGAAATAATTTAAAATTTTTAAAAATTTGTTTTCCTACCCTGTAACCCTCCAAATCTCTCATCTGAATTTGCAACAGAGACAAATCCCTAAGTATTTGAATGTTATCCTGAAAAAAATTAGGGAAATTCTTGTAAAACAGTACAAAATTCAATATAATTTCGAAATTTTAATTAAAATTTGCGATTTTATGCTTTTATCAGTAGAAATTCTCATCAAAATCTCTCAGTAGGATCTATTGGAGGTTTGTTTTATTATACATCATGTAAAAAACATAAAATTTTTAAATATTTAATGCAAAAAATTATGAATTTACCTTATCCCATTTCAATGCATTTCTGTAACACTTTATCGCTTCGTCGTATTTTTTGTCAGAGCGTTGTAAAAGACCGTAAACATGCCAACCTTTTCATTTATTAAGGATAAACAACTTTTTTTTCTATTTTTATTTTTTTTAAAAATGTTTTACGTTATTTTTAATCTTGTAAAGGATACAAACGTGACTTCTGAGATCATTCCTAAGTCCCTTCCGCACATACTCGTAAGCATCGTCCTTTTTACCCAAGCAATTTAAGGTTAAGCCTTTCATAGCCAATGTTTCTGCAAGAAAAAAATTAAAAAATTGTTTTATTCATGTTTTATTCACATTTATTCAGTTTTACTAACCTCCATGATCTGAAAATTTCGGGTTAGTTAAGATCTGCTTAGCAAATTTCAAGCCATTTTTATATTGCTTTTGCTCGTAACATTTCTGAAATTGAAAAAAAATTTTTTTTTATTAAATCAAAAAATTATGTAATCAAAATACACTGAGAAATTCACGTAATTTTTAAATTTTTGGAATTAATTTATTTAATTAATTAATGCAAAATTGCTTTGATAAATTTAAAATTTGATTTTCAATTTTGGTTTTTGATACAAAAATTCAATGAAATTTCTTTATTTAGAAATTTTTTGTTGATATTTATAGTAAATCGCGGATTATTAAAGTACGTAAATCTGTTTCGTGATTGCACATAATTTGTAAAAGTTAGCGGTTTTCAAAAGCACGAGTATTTTATCAAGCGATAAAGCATTTTGGCATTCGCTGTTTCATACAATCAAACCGCTAACTCATCTACATGTTTCTGTACAAATACGAACGATCAAAAACTTACTAAAATTCTTTTGAAAAGCGCATTTTCTTTGGGCGGTAAAGGTTGGCTTGGAGCCATCTTAATTCCTCTATTTCTTACGTTCCACCGCTAAATTCTCGGCACAAATTCTTCATAAACCTCGTGGTGGTTAGCCAAGATGGCCGAAAACTCTGTCCGCCGATATATTATACTCTCGAACTCGAGATTACACAAATTAATTAACGGTTTAAAATACTGCAGTGTGTCTAAAGTATTAAAATTGCATAAAAAATTTGAATTAATGCAGATTTTTAAAAATTTTATTTACCAAATTTGGGTATAAGATTAAAGAAAGAAATTTTATTTTTTAGAGTTTATTTTTATGCAATGACGTCATAGTTTGTACTGTTTACTCGTTACATATGAAATAACCTTACATCAGTATATTCTACGGAAGCCTTGCTAATAGTTTTGCATCGAAATAAAGTTTTTACACAAATTGCCATTTTTTCCTGCAAATAAAAAATAATTGGAATAAAAAATAATTTTAACCAAAATAAAATACAGAAATAAATAAATAAATTTCAACAAAACTAGAAACAGTTGTTTAGTATCGATCACCGTAATACAGAAACCATAAAACTCGGGTCCATCCGGATCCCTCAAAAAGCAATTTAATATTTCATCGTATGTTTTGATCCGGAAAACCACACATTAAGAAAACACATCGACACACATCAATACCTTCATTTACCATGGCGGACAGTCAAGATGGATGCGACAATCAAACCAGCAAACAGCAGGAATCGGAAAACTCATTAGAGAAAACATTTGAAAAACAAAAACGAGTATTCAAAATAATAGTAATAGGTGATTCAAACGTCGGTAAAACTTGCTTAACCTTTCGATTTTGCGGAGGAAAATTTCCCCAAAAAACCGAGGCGACGATAGGCGTTGATTTCCGAGAGAGAACAGTCGAAATTGACAAAGAAGAAATCAAGGTACACATCAATAACAACAAAAATAACACAAAAACATCGATTTTATTCATTTTTTATTTTTTCCAAACTCCCAGCTTCAATTATGGGACACGGCAGGCCAGGAAAGATTCAGAAAAAGCATGGTTCAACATTATTACCGCAACGTACACGCAGTAGTATTCGTTTACGACGTGACAAAAATAAAATCTTTCGAAAATTTACCCCTGTGGGTCGAAGAATGCAACTGTCATCAACTAACTATGGACGTGCCGCGGATCCTCGTGGGGAATAAATGCGACTGCAGAGATCGAATCGCAGTGCGCACCAATTTGGCTCAGAGATTTGCGGATTCGCACAACATGCCCTTATTCGAAACGTCAGCTAAAGACGACAGTGAGTGTGATCACGTGGAAGCCATTTTCATGACTCTGGCGCATAAATTGAAGAACTGCAAACCGATGATGCCGGTTCCCATCACCCAAAGTTACAGTAAATCAGATTATAGAACCAGAATTATCCCTGGTAAAACGTTGAACGAAGTTCAGAGTTCGACTTCGACTCAAAGTAGCGACTCCGGCACCGGTTGCTGCTACTAAATGCTAATCAGGATTAAATAAAAACGCACGTTTAAATTTATTTTACTGTTATTAGAAATAAATAATAATAATATAAAAAAAAAAAAATTGCGATGTTGTGATTTTCCTTCCGGACATTCCCAAACTGTTTTTTCTTATTTCTTTTGTAGTGTAAATGTTTATATTTGTATTTGTTGGTCATATTTTTGTATCGTAAACCAAAGAGCAGCTTCTATCTACATTAATCAAATAAAATCTTGTAAAAACTAAAAAAATATGAAATTATTATCAATGAAATAAAGAAATTTAAATACTGTATATCGAAATTTCTCTTTTATTTCAAATTGTATTGATTACTGAGGGTAACCGAAGTTATGTAGGGACATTTGGGAGGAAATCAGAGTGACGCCTGGTGGCAGGGAGGCACCCGGAGGTCGGGGTTGTGCGGGCATTGCGTTCGGGGGCATCGGAATGCCGGGTTTTAATTTCGCATCGACCTTGAAACTGAATTGTAAGAAGAATTGCTTCGTATCTCTGTTCCACGCTGTCCAAAATTTGCCTTCGCTCTTGTCTACTTCGCGACTCGGTACTTTAAACGCGATCGTTTCGTACGGTTCGGCCGCGAAGAGTAAATATTGCCATTTTCTGTCCGGTGGTTCGATTTTCTGTTCGTAGGCGGACATGAATCGATGTCGCGGCGCCACGGCTTCGGAAATTTCCGGGTAATCGATTTGGAAGAGTAAACTCTGTTGTCCCGTTTCTTGGTCGCGTTGTTTCGTCACTCTGTAACCCGGACGTCCGATTTTAATGAATTTTTTGATGTCGACTCGGGGTTTTTCGGGTGCTGGTTGAGCTGGTGCGTCTTTTGCTTCTTTCGCCGCTCGTCTGGCAAGGTTGGCTTGATGTTTTTTGCCTTGTGTGTGAGCCAAGTAACTGCCTTCGTTGTTGTGGAGTGTCAGACAGAGTTTACATTCGTAGGAACCTGAATTTTTATTAAAAAATTGTGTTATTTAGTCTCTGATAATTTTTTTTTATGAATTAATCGTCGTTTTGAATTTACCCAAATGATTTTTCATAAAATATGGATCCTTATTGAGGTCGATGGTCTCGAGAGCGAGTTGTCTCAATCTTTCTCGTCTGTCTCTGTTCGATTCCGACCACGAAGCGACTCCTCCACCGCCGGTTTTCGACCCGACGCGATTTTGGAAATCCATGCTTCTTGTCTGTGGTTGTCTAGTCTGTGAAATGTAAATTTTTATTATTTAAAACTGTTAGAAAATAAACAGAAGAGTTCTTAATACGTACCGATTACTTCCCCGTCTATAAAATCTAGATAAACTTGAATAAAACCACTCTTTTTGCGTTTAGGAAACCACTATACACAATAAAACGCCGAAATTACGAATCGATGCAAGCGCCAACTGGCGGTATAAAGCGGAACGAAAAACCGACATAACACTTTTGGGAGCGTCGTAGTGGAATTGAGGATTGTTTTGCTAGCAGACCAGACATTATTTGACCTTTTTTTTACGCACTATCCAGCAAAAATGCCGTCTGGACCCATAAACGAGTTTTTAGAGTTGGATGTGTTCATGGGAAATGAACCAGCAGCAGCCCACAGAGGTATTGCTGAACGGTATTTTCTCCCAGCTATTGGCGGTGCCATCGGTCTCATTTCTGCCTTCATGGTCAACATGGGTCGTGTGAGACCACCTATATCTGGTACATATGAATTCACACTTTTTAAAAAACAATAAGGAATTATTTAATAAAATACTATGAATTTCAGGTATCCAAAAACACATCGTGTTCAGTTTGATCGGATGTGCGGTTGGAGAAGGCACGTTTAATCTAAAAGAATGGAAAAATGCAAAACGAGATGCACAACTGAAACATTACATCGAGTTACACGCCGATCAGTTCGTGCCCGAAGGTATCAACAAGGAAATAAATATTAAAAATATTTTTTTTTAATAACAAATGTTTTATTTCTTCCAGACCGTCCAAAATACAAAGATGTGTTCGAAACCTGGGTCCCAATCCGTTAAATAACATTCATTATAGTTTAAAACATGTGAATAAGATAGATAATTGTAGTTTTCCTAATGTAAATACTTAAGTTCCATTTTGAAATAAATTTATGGGATGATTATTTCAAATTCAATTCTTTGGTCGCTACGTCACGAATTACGAATTTCTGGATTTTTCCCGATATCGTCGTTGGAAATCCATCGACAAATTTCATGTACCGTGGAACCTTGAAATGCGACAACTGCGCGACAATTTCAATCAAATCATATCAGTAAATGCAATGAAAATCAATAATTTATCTAATAATGTTACCTTTCCCTTACAAAACTCTCGGATTTCTTGCTCGGTGAGAGCTTCACCGGCCTTTAAATTAATCCAAGCGCACAATTCTTCACCCAATCGAGCATCGGGAACACCAACAACCTGTAAAATAGAAAAATAAAGGTTTGTAGCATTAAATAAATTTAAAAATCCTTATTTTAATACATGAACTTCTGCAATTTTAGGATGCGTGTGTAGAAATTCTTCGATTTCTCGTGGATAAATATTTTCCCCGCCTCGGATGATCATATCTTTGATACGACCGACGATTTTGATGTAACCCTCTTCATCTGCAGTAGCCAAATCTCTGGAAGAAATGAAGATATTTTTTAAAACGATTTTTTGAGGTTAAATCGGAATTAATTAATAATTACCCAGTTCGGTACCATCTGTCGGCAGTAATGGCTTCTTTTGTTTTTTCGGGTTCATCCCAATATTCGAGCATCACTAAATAACCTCGAGTCCACAACTCTCCAGGTTCACCAATCGGAACTATTTGCTTGCTCGCTGGATCCACGAGTTTCACCTGAAATTCCAAAAATTAGAATTTTAGAAATTTTTATTTAAAAAAAAATTAAATCGTCGATACCTCGGTGTGTGGAAGAACAGTACCAATCGTCGTTGCTCTTTTTTCAACAGGATCGTTGCGAGATGTCTGAGTTATCACAGGACTCGTTTCCGTACATCCGTAACAAACCTAAACATAAGATAATTTTAAAAAATTTAAAAGTTTGCGCGAACCCTCTACTTAAAAAATTGTTTAAAATCTTACACAAATATCACGAATATTAATTTTTTTCATGACAGATTGGAGTATCTCGATAGGACAAATGGAACCAGCCATTACACCTGAAACATGCACATCACATCACATCAGCAATTTAGAAATTTAGAAATTCTGCGAGATAACTATAAAGCCATGCATGACAAGTTAGTATTTGAGCGTGTAATGGCTGCATTTGATAAAGCTGGAAGCCAATGAGTGCAAGTACACTCATTTTCACATGCAAATCAAGTATGATATCAACAACTTACTGCTAAGTTTTTGGCATTCAACTTATCCATGGTTTTCTTAATAACCATTTCAGGACACGGAGCTCCTGTCATCATACCTGATCAGGAGGAATCAAAAGAAACCTTGCCATTGCATCGATTAGTTATATTATATATACCGTATTTCTTCGAATAATAGCCGCCCTCGATTATAAGCCGCACATAAATTTCAAGGAATTTTTTTAATTTTAAAAGAAAAAACTAAGTAAAAATACTAGATAAAATGCTAAAATGCTGAAAAATTGGTTAATATATGCAAAAAAAACTTGAAAAAACTACGTTAAAAATGCTAAAATGCTGAAAATAATCCAAAAAAATCTAAAAAAATTCCAAAAATTCCAAACGACACAACCAATAGAAGCCGCCCTCGATTATAAGCCGCATCGAAAACAGCTTGATTTTAATATAAGCTGCGGCTATTATTCGAAGAAATACAGTATACCAATCCATACCAGTATTAACGGTGGAAAAATCGTATTTTTCTATTTCTGGTAAATTTAAAATGTCGATGAACATCGTTGGTGTTCCATACAGAGCCGTACATCTGAAATTTAATATTTATTTATTTATTTACAAAAAAATTTGATTTATTTTACTTCTCTTTTTCTAGAGCTTGTGCAGTTGCTTTCGCATTAAAACTCGGAGCGGGGAAGACCATACAGGAACCGTAGTTAACAGCAGCCGAACATCCAACCACACAGCCCAGACAGTGATAGAGAGGAACTGGCAGACAAATTCGATGAATCTGGAAGAATTAAACACGAATTTTCAGTGATTTAAAAGTGAAAATTATAAATTTATAAATTCTTGATTAAATAATTACTTTCTCAAAATAGTGCATTTTTTCTCCTACTATGTAACCGTTATTTACAATATTAAAATGAGTCAATATTGCTCCTTTTGGGTTTCCAGTCGTGCCCTGTAGGTAATGTATAAACTTGTAACTTTTCATTTCGAGGGTCACTAGCAATGACAATACTGACTGAAGTGAATTGGATGTTTACTGGATCATCGAATTGAATTTTTTTTTGCAAATCTTCCATTTCATAAAAATGTCTACTCTCCCCAGCTGTCAGGACGTCGGAAATCGAGTAAGCACCGCTGTAAATGTCATATAAAATAAGAATTTCATCACGAGATACACGCAAATGAAAAGTTATAATTTTTGCCACTTACGCGTACTCCTTATCGGAAGCCATAATAAGATGCGAAAAGCTCTCTAATCTGAAATTAAAAGACTATAACTGTAAGCAATCGTAATTAATCGTTGTAACTCATGTTTTATAAATCCATAAATCACTTTTGGCATTTATAAGTCAAATTTATGACTAATAAATTACTCATCAATCTCTCACTACCTATCTTTAATTTGTCCTCGGGAACTAGTTGGCAGTTTTGGTAGAATACTTTTGAGCATTTCATAATAATTTTGAGTTTTAAAAGTTTCGGCAGAAACCATTGCACGAATTCCAACTTTTTTCAAACTGTATTCTAATTCTCTCGATTGATATGCGGGATTTATGTTAACCTGGATAAAAAATGAGGAATTAGAAATAAATTTTACAATTTAGTTATTAGTTATTACCATTATCAAACCAGCTTTCGCAGATGCGAATTGGGTGAGAACCCATTCGTATTGATTCGGGCTCCAAATTCCAATTCTGTCTCCTTTCTTCAACCCAATCGCAATCAAACCAGCTGCAAACTTATCCACCTGTTGCAATAAGAATATTTGTCATTACAGAACATACGATTACGGCCATTAAACTGATTATTAAAATATTACATCTTGCTTGAATTGTGTGTAAGTTTTCCTGATGTTTGATTGACAGAACACGACAGCTTCTCTATCTCCGTATAATTCAGCAGATTTGTCCAAAAGTTGACCAAGAGTGAGACCCAGTAGTGGTTTAGTTGCGGGTGAGCTAAAGTAACTCCATTTCGTACTTGTAGCTTTCGTACTAAATGAGAAAAACGAAATAATGTGGTACTCTGCACTTGTGTATGATGCGATATATTACCTGAACTGATAAACAAACTCACAACTCGATGGAGAAACGCACACAACTTTCCTGCATTTTGTAAACACTTTGACAAACTTGAGTTTTGACATTAAGGACATTTTGAAGACGTTAATAAAACAATTTTCACTCTTCTATTGTATATCACAACATCCCCAAAGGTGCAAAGAACAATTTCGTTATCTCATCAACAACTTGATATCTTGAACTGGGATCTCACACATGCGCAAGCGCAAACAAACCTGACCTCTTTAAATTTTGACCTTGACTTTCCGCTCTTGGTGCAATGCATCCGTTTGCTATACCCTACTTCTGTTTGGTTAATGTTTATATTTTTTTATAATGAGTACGCAATTTATTCTTTTCCTATTAAAAAAATATTATGAGCAAAACGGCTGTGTTTACGTTTAATCATAAACCCCATTTGTTTTTGTGAAGCTTTCCTACAATACATTCAATGATAAGTGTTTTAATTTAGTTTTTATTATCTTAAATGTAAATTGAAGAGATACAAGAGTGGATTTGATAAGGAACAAATTGAAAACATTTCAACGAATGCCTTATTTTAAAGTTGGCGGATTTATTTTGTTAAAATCTTGCATGGCTAATTTCTTCAATTCGACTTTTTGCACTTTTCCCGTTACTGTCGTTGGAAATTGATTGACAAATTTGATGTACCGTGGAACTTTGAAATAAGCAAGCTGGGAAAAATTTTTTTTAAACATGTATTTACATTTTAGTAAAAAAAAAAAAAAAAATTGAATAATCATATTGTACCTCTTTTTGACAAAACTCTTTTACGTCACTCTCGCTTAATTTTGCACCGTCTTTTAATCGAATATAAGCACAAACCTCTTCACCCAATCGTGAATCAGGGATACCAATAACCTAACAGAGAGAATTTGCATCAAAAACAAACATTTTTGTGCATTAAAAATTTTTTTTTTTAAATCCTACATAAGCATCTGATATTTTTGAATTTGTGTGCAAAACATCTTCTATTTCTTTTGGATAAATATTTTCTCCTCCTCGACTGATCATATCGTCCAAACGACCGATTAGTTTGACATTACCGTCATCATCCGTAGATGCCAAATCTCTATACGTAGAGAAAACGATGTTGTCAATGTCATAATACTCATAAAACTTGCTTTTAAACGTGCATCGTACCCTGTTCTGTACCATCTGCTTTTCAGAAGTCGTTCTTCGGTCTTTTCGGGATCGTTCCAATAACCGAGCATAACCGATGGCCCGCGATACCACAATTCGCCAACTTCCCCGCAAGGCACTACCATTTTTGTATTGGGATTTACGATTTTTATCTATAAATCACGATACGACTGTTTCAAAACATACACACACATAAAAATTAAGTAATTGATTTCAATTCAACTCACTTCGTTGTTTGCCACCACTGTTCCGACAGTATTTTCCCGGATTTCGGCTGAGTCGGTGTAATATGGACACGCTATTGTAGGACTGCATTCGGTCGAGCCATAACCTGACTGACAAATACAATAAGATTTTTTAAAAATTTATATTTTTTCGCTTCTTCTCTTTTTACCAAAACTCCCTTCACTTTAAGTCCGGAGGAAATGGCTCGTAGGAGTTCAGGTGGTGAGTTGGAACCACCAACGATTGCTACAAAAATTAAAATTACGTGTATTTGCACAACAGGAGTATCTGAATAAATTGGTATATTTGAATTTGGCGCAATTTTGGATGCATTATTGCTCTAGGACTCAGGATTACTGAAAACGCCCAGAATTACCTGTTCCGATGGTGGATAAATCGTAGTCAGTTTTGTTTGGCAAGTTTATGATGTCTATATACATAGTAGGAGCACCATACGCGATTGTACATCTAGAATTATTGAAAAAATTTGGGTTGAGCTGTGAAAGAGTAACTTTGAAGAGTATTAACTTTTCTTCATGAATGGCTTTGGCAGTTGTCGCCGCGGAGAATCCCGCACTCGGATAAACTTGACAAGAACCAAATTGTAGACCGAGAATCGATCCAAGAGAGGAACCGAAGCAGTGGAATAGGGGAACGGAAACACAAATACGATGAGACTGTTTAATAAAGACAAGAAATTAAAAAAAAAATTTTCACAACAAAATAAAACAAAATAAATATACTTTTTCAAGAACCCCAGTTCTTTCAGCAAAATAGAACGTGTTGTTAATCAAATTAAAATGTGAGAGAGTCGCTGCTTTTGGTGTACCAGTTGTTCCCTACATTTACAGACAAAAAAATAAATAAATGTTAAACTTGTGTGTTCATCTCAATTGAATTTTACGCACAGAAGTGAACATAATGCTGACTGGATCATCAAAATCAATACCAAATTGTATTTCTTCTAGTAATTTCATATGGGAATTATTGGCAACAGTCCAGACATCAGTAAATTTAAAGGTGCCACTATATCAATAATAAAATCAAGTAAATTTTTTATTTTTCTTGCGTTATTGAACTCTTCTGTACCTGTAATCCTTATCAGATATCATTATGACGTGACTTAAATCTAAACTACTTCAAAAAGATAAAATTTTTGAAAACCCTGGAGGATTAAACTCACAATTTACAAATTATACCTGTGTTTAATTTGCCCAGGTGAACTTGTTGTGATGGCTGGTGCAACATTCTTCAAAATCTCGTAATAATTCTGAGTTTTGAACTGATCTGCAATTACCAATGCTCGCATTCCGACTTTCTTCAAACAGTAATCGAGTTCTCTCGCTTGATTTGCGGGATTTATGTTCACCTGCGACACAAATATCATATAATAACACTGTTGTATAATCATTAATCACACATCTAGCGACTTATCACACCAATATCAATCCAGCCTTGGCAGAAGCAAATTGAGTCACGATCCATTCGTATTTATTAGGACTCCAAATTCCGATCCTGTCGCCCTTTTCCAACCCAATTGCGAGCAAACCAGCCGCAAATTTATCAACCTGTGAAGTAGAAAAAGAAAATTAGTGCGTTTTGTGATGAAGCATCAATAATTTGGTTGAAAACTTGAAACTGACATCGTTTTTGAACTGAATAAAATCTTTCCTGATGTTTGACTCGCAGAAAACAATCGCTTCTTTGGTGCCATATTCTTCGGCTGATTTATCCACGAGGCGACCGAGAGTTTGAGGTATCAGTCGGTAGTTACTATTTTTGTGAAAATAACTCCATTTTGTCCCACTTTTAACGCTAGAGAATTATAAAACGAAAGTAATATGTGTGTCAGGCAGTGAAGTTAGTCTGGTGGGCAATTACGGTACCTGTAAAACCTTTGCGAAAGTGGTAAAGTTCGGTAGGAAATCCTGACAACATTAAAAACCCTCGACAACATTGTAGTCAACATAAAATAACTGTAGTTTCACATCAAAACAAACTTTTGTCTGATTAAAGTTGTTTGGTTAGTCATCCGGTGAACTTTAATAATCACTTTGATATTTCTCATTGATCTTTGCTCAGAACTAAGAACCGGAACACCTTTTCGTATTTACTTAACCTTCCCATTCATAGGTCATTAAAGGCACCTCAAAATTTATTCATGTGAAATTTAAAAAAAAAACTTCCTCAGTCAGTTTGCGAGTTTTCCCGTTGTAGTTCTTAGAATTTATTGAGAAATATGACGAAACTTTACAGCAAGCAAAGAATTTATGAGGTTTCTCTGGTTACACAAGGGTCACACCGACACACAACCCTATTATTCTGTGACACAACTGCTCCCCAGCCTTTGTCATGCCCACACGTGCTCATGACGTCATAGTGACCCTATGTGGCCAAGGCCAGGCCACATCGTGGAGTGTCACAAATTATTTTAACCCTTTTCGGTCGAAGTAATAGACAGTTTGCGCAAATCAACGAAAACGCAAAAATGCAACGCAACTGATCGTGTATTTTTTGTAAATAAGGTCTCCAATCAATGAAAATTTCGTTAGAACTTCATCTTTCTGTTTCAAACTCTTACCGAAATTTTTATAACTGGGAAAACTTCTTTCCAATAATTAGAAGCCCAGTAATGTTGCGTTTCTCTGCACAACACGAAATGCGCAAACCGTCTTCGAATCGCATACAGCTCGGGCCATCGGGTTGCCACGTCCATAATCACTAATAAATAGCAATTACACTTGTGTTCACACTTTATGCAATGCAAGTACAAGAAACAAGTTACTGCTTACAAGTCGCAGATGTGAATTAGTGCGAACACATTGTGTTATGCAGTTGCGTAAGTGTGAACACAGGAGTTGTCGTTTCGTCCAAGTGTTCGCCGGGGAAATTATTTCTACGGGAGGAATTCTGACCATCAATTTTTTCTTTTCCATCCTCCCTTCCTTCCTTCCTTCCTTCCCTGGATGCATCTCGGTGGGTTGGCTGGCTGGCGTTTGGGGGAAATTTGACGAGAGATGAAGAACCTAATAAAAGTGCCTCTTTAACCCTTGTAACACAAGCGAGCAAGGCCAACGAAAACAACCTTGCCCCGGGTCACGAATACCTGGGCGAACACCGAAGAGAAAAAGAGAAAAATACACCGATATAATTAGCACTAATTCAAAATGGCGGATGGCCAAAGATGCAATTCTCTCAACTTGGACTCCTCCCATGCATGTCTGAAGGGATAATTAAATCTCATGTAAAAAACAGGGGGAGAGTCGGTTGGTGGGTACTTAAGAATTTGATCCATGTCTGAATGTTTGTGTGTGTGATTAAATGGCTCGATTACGAGTCGTGTGAGAATTGAATTTTTTTGTTTTTTTTTAATGTCTGTATGTAGTGGTTTTTGCTGCTTCTTTGCGGTGGGTTATCGGCTGTTTTCGATGTTCGGGTTGGGTTTTAATGGGTGATGGAGGTGGCGATAAGGAAAGGAGGGAGAAGAGAGTGAATGTGGACGACGGGATGTGAATTTTAATCGACGGGATTCGGTGGTTTGGCCCCGTAGGTACTAACAATTTGTTTGTAACAATTAAAAGGTATTTTAGACAATTGAAAACACTTTTTCAACAATTGAAATTAGTTTTTCAACAATTGAAATTAGTTTTTCAACAATTGAAATTAGTTTTTCAACAATTGAAATTAGTTTTTACACAATTGAAGATACATTTACAACAATTAAAAGTTGGTTTCCAGCAATTGGAAATTTTTTTAAAGAATTTAAAATGGGTTTTCAACAATCGTTTTTTTTAATTATTGAAAATTGGTTTTAAATATTGAAAATGAATTTTAACAATTGGAAAATTTTTCAACAATTTTAAGTTTTAGAATAATTGGAAATTTTTTTTTCAATAATTAAACAAGGGTTTTTAACAATTACAAATCATTTTTCATTAATTAAAGTTTGTTTACAACAATCAAAAACCCTTTTCAACAATTAAAAGTGGATTTCCAACAATCAAAAGTTCGTTCAAACAACCGAAAATCCTTTTCCATCGACATAAATCTTCTCAAAACAATTGAAACCCCCCAAAAAAAAACAAAAAAATACTAAATCACGACTTATGCGATGCGTCATCTTTAAGAAACATGGAGTTATGCAAAAGTTGTTTTCCCTTTTGAAAATGTCGGTGACGATTCTGTATGCTGTAAGTGTCGAGTTCATTGATTTCATGTTGTTTTATTTTTACTCCTTTTTTTTCCTCGCGCGTTTCTTTTTTCTTTTTCTAAGAAACGGCCTTGACTTTGGAGTTGTTTTGACCTTGCTTGGAATGTCGTCCTTAATAACAATGTGTACTTTTTTTTTCTTCTCTTTTTCTCTCTCTCTCTCTCTCTCTTTGAAAATTCATTTTTTGTGTAGGTGTGGTTTTCTCCTCCTACGAAGTCCATCAATCAGATTCGTGAAGATTAAAATTTTATTTTTGGATGTAACCCTTAATTAAACTTGGAACAACGGGGAACATTATTTTCACTTTCTTTTTTTCTCTTACTTTCTCCCCTTCCTATTGCTTTTTTTCCTTGGTTGGTGGATGGTTTTGGAACAATTAAAAAGTGATTTGCAACAATGGGAAATGGGTTTGAACTGTTGGAATGGTGGTTTGGATTGTTGGGATTTTTGTTTAACAATGGGAAATTGGAGTTTGGATGGTTTAAATAATGGGAATGGGGTTTTAATGATGGATACAGTGCTTGAATGATTGGAATGGTGGTTTAAAACAATGGGAGATTTGATTTGAACAATTGAATTGTTGGTTAAAAGAATGAGAAATTGGATTTGAATACTTTAAATATGGGAATTTTTTAATAATGGATTAGGGTTAACAATTGAAATGTTGATTGAAACAATTGGAAATTGGATTTAAACAATTGAAATGTTGATTGATACAATTGGAAATTGGATTTAAATTGAAATGTTGATTGAAACAATTGGAAATTGGATTTATAGAATAGAAATATTGAAATTGGGTTTGGATTGTGTAAAATGGAGATTTTGTTGATTTGAAGAGACTGAACAATTAAAATACTGTGCAAAACGATGCAATATATCATTTTAACACAAAATTTATTTGTAACAGTATTTCAAACAACTTAAAAAACATAAATCCAACAATACAAAACCCATCCAAACCACAAAAAAACCAATCAACAACCTAAAAAAAAAAATGCAACAACCCTTTACCCAACCTAAAACCCAATCAACAGCCGTCACCACCAAGCAACAAACCCTTTCAACAATTCAACGAGTGCTTCAACCCTTCACTACATGCCAACACTTTCTCGACTCATCCGAAATTTATTCCGCCTTCGACTTCGACTCGACCCACCACCAAAATCCAACATGGCGCCCCACATTTTTTTTTCTACATCCATCCTTTCATCACGCTTTTTTTCCCCACATAACAAAGAAAAAAATTGAAAAGGGTGTTTGAGGTCTGCAACCCTTTGAATCCTCGTAGTGAGTCGGTGCCACGAGGTCGGTGTAATTTCATTGGTGGGCGGGACGACTTGGAGGAAGGAAAAGAATTTACTAAAAAAAAAAAAAAGTAAAAGAAGAAGAAGTAGTTAAAAAAAAAGGAAAATAAAAATAAAAAACCATCATGGGGGCAAACAACCTTCCAAGGACGCTCAGGGCAAGGGCACTGGGACGCCGCGGGCGAATTAACTCTTTCCTCACTTTTATTTTATGACGTCATTTTGAAAAATTGAAAAAATGATGCAAGTGGGACAGTGGAAATTGGGATTCTGTGGGTTGTTGGTTTTTTTTTTTTTTTTTGTGTGTTTTGATGGAGTGTGTTTGGGTTATTAAGAATAATTTGTTGACAAGTTTGTAACAAGTTTTCGGTGTTTGCAATTCAAATTAAGCAATAAAAAAATTAAGTTGTTTACTATCTGGTAGCTGTTTTTACTTATGATTTTTTTTTCTTTCTAGTGTCGATTTGGATCCGTGGACTCAGTTGGCCGAATTTCTGTCTGTGGCGAAAAAGATCGAGACCAAACACATCGGTGTTATGAAGGATAGGGTCGACGAAGGTATGGACCTGGGTATGTTTCTCAGGGGGGAATTGCCATGCATCGATTTTCGATCGTTGAATGCCATCATGATATTCAAACATCGACAATTCGATGCACTTGTGGCATATACTGGGTTGCGATCCACGACTTTGTATCGATTTTTGAATTCCGACTATCGAAAAGGCGGAATCGAAGATTCGCTAGCTTGCAGCTTGCTGTCGGGTAGCGATCCGAGACTTTGTATCGATTTCGTCGAAAAGGCGGAATCTGAAATTTGGTAGCCTTGTGGCGTGTTGCCGGGTTGCGATCCTAGGTTGTGCATCGATTTCAGACCCATGAAAGCGATCGTGGTCTTCATGGACATCTTCCGAGAAATCGATGCATAACAAACTTTTTTTTCTTAAAAGTTATTTTTGCATTTATGAATTTTCAATTTTATTCAAAATTTTTTGGTGGATTTTTAAATTGAATTTTCAATTCCCACGGAAGTCACAACCATTACTTCCGGTATTAAAATGATGATAAGTTGTTTGCAAATGATAGGGTCAAACTTTAAAAATTTAATATCAAAGAAAAAGATTTTTTTCATAAGGAAGTGGAACCAATTTTATAATATAAAAAAAATAAGTAAATAAATAAATAAATAAAAATAACAGTCTTCTAACTGACCATTTTAGAAAGTTTTTGTGAGTGGGGAAAAAATCAAAATGGCAGTATTGTTTGATTCCAAGTTCAAGGACCTTGAATTATAGACTTGGCATGGATTTAATTGCTACCATGGAAATTGGGATGGTGAAAAAATGGAAAGTGGGGTTTTTAACAATTAAAAAAAAACTTTACAACAATCAAAAACTAGTTTTAAACAATGGAAACTGTGGTTTTAACAATTAAAAGTTGGTTTCTAACAATTAAAATATACCTTTGAGCCATTAAAACTAGTTTTAAACAATTGAAAACCTTGATTTTCTTATCTAGATGCATTGTTGGTTTAGTTGTTGAGCAAACAAGCTTAAGAATTATAAGATTGAATGTTTTGTTCGAGCCTTTTAGGTTTCATGTCAAAATGTCAATCAAAAATACCTTTTTTTTATTTGTTTGTTTGTAAAGTTCTTTAACCCTGGTTTCATTTTTTCCCCTCCACATTTAAACAAGCCTAACTGAATTTTGCTAATTCATTGCTCATCAATTTTCTTGATTTGAAAGGTTAGAAATTGCAATTGTAAAATGACATGAAGGAAAATTGATGGAGTATTTTCTCTGTTTCATTTTTGATTTTTTTAAAAATTTTTTATTTTAATTTTTACTATTGTTATGGAATTAGAATAATAATAATGATTTTTTTTTTCATATTCAATTTCAGGTTGGGAACCAGTCAATTTACCAGAAGATACCACTTTGGCTGGTTTCGTACCATTGTTGAAGATGCCACATCAGGTTTATTATGTACCACTACATACGGACAAGGTATGACGCGCGAAAATAACGTTCTTTAACTTCCCAAAAAATTCCAACATGACTCGGAATCCAAGTGAACATGATATTGAAGCCCACAAAACCGTTGCACGGGTCATCGGTGTTTAATGGGTTGGGTTTGAGTGTGAATTCACAACTGATCTGGAATCCCACACTTGCAGTTCACTTGTGAATGTCCACTCCCATCATACAGGACTGGAATCTTGACCGACCAATTTTTTCTCTATTTTCCCCTCCTAACTCACTAAAAATCCCAGTAATCATTTAATCATCTATTCTTTTTTCCACCATCATTACCTTAATTACGTCATTCCATCCAATCGACCTTTTTTCTTCTTTTTCTTCCCCACCGTATCATTCCCATATCTTTATGCTCTACGTCCGTCGTATTTCGGTTTAATCCCCTCAAACTCTTTGAATTATTTTTTTTTCTCTCAAATTTTTATTTATTTATTTTTTTTTCTCCTTCTTTTTCACTTATTTATCTCGTAATTCCCAAGAGGTCAGTGTGTTTATCCCTTTCGTGCATCCTGCCTTTGTTCCTTTTTATTCGGACTTTTCTCATGATTCAGTTCACTTCTTTTTCATTGCGCGTGACACTGACCTTGTACAATGTCAAGTTTGTTAATTCCCTACTTTTCACTTTTACTCACATTTTTTGTTGTTTTTGTTTGTTTGCTTTTCAGGAATTGGCACGAAACGGCGCCCGTTTTGCCATGTTCGAGCACACCGCCTTTTATTTGTGCGGCATCAATAATAAAGTTTTGGAGTATGACGTGAGAGATCAGATGTACAGACTGCAGTTGGAGGAAGGCGACAACGAACAGAACAGTGAAGTCCGGAAGATCAACGGAATGCAAAAAGTAATTGTTCCGAATCGAAGACTTTCCGGGGAGGTCAGTGGGAGAGTTTCGATAAACCTCGATCGTGTCCCAAAGCGCAAAGTAAGAGTCATATTCTTAAAAACGACGTCTCTGGCGGCTTCAGAGGCCATATGGGACCTGTCAAAGACAAAATTTAAACAACACCAAAACAAACTAAATTCCCAAAGTAGACATACAGTGGAACCCACTTACAACGGCCTCGGTTAGAACGTCTAACCTGCTTATAACGTCACTTTTTATTTTCCCTAAAAATCACCCGGTTATAACGTCAAACCGCATATAATGTCACTTTTTTCACCGGTCCCAAAAATGACGTTTTAAGCGGGTTCCACTGTAACCCTAAAATAAAATGAAAATGACAAATTATCTGTCGAATGGCAAACCCAACCCAACTCAACACAACACAACCTAACCTAACCATGGTCAGTTTAGGTTCTGTTCCGTTTCCGGTCACTTGTTTTACGCCATTGCCAAAATACGTTCCGCTCTTTCAAAGAAATTTGTCGACACAAACCTTAATCTTTTTGCATTAACGTTTGTGTCCAAATCCGATATGCTGCAGACAATGTAATCCATATTCTGCAGACATCATGCAAGGTCGACGAAGCGTGTTTGTCTTATCCGATTTATTCTGAATTTAGATGGACAAATTACATGTATGATGCATATTCAGATTTGGATTAGGCTTATCTGGTGGTAATAAATTACTTTTCGTGTTTTGTTAATCGTAAAGGACAATTGGCATGGAAAATGGGTGGGGTGACGTAATGGCTTGCCTAGTGACCTGTAAAATGAGGAAATTAATCACCAGAGGGACTTTTTATTGATTTTTTTTTGTTTTTTGGTTTTTCCAGCAGTTTAGTTTGAGTCAAGAAGAAGAGGGTGTGAGTGGGAAGACTTCGCAGACGGCTATAGTGGACACCGTAAGAGGGAGTAGCGAAATTGAAAAATTGAAAAGTAGGAAAGAAGAATTGACCAGGAAAAAAGCCGATCAGGAAAGACATCAGCAGGAAGTGCAGGTACATATCTAAAATATTCCCATATTTCAATACACAGTTTCCATTTTTTTACATTTTTTAACGCATTCTGTTATGATTATGTGAGAAAATGGAAAATTATGAATGATCCATGTTATGAGGTTTTCTCATTTATTTTCCATACAAAACTATGGAAAAATCAGTGGAAAAATGGAAAAAATTTGTATTTTTTCCATCAAGATATTTTTCTTCCATTATTCCACATAGAAAAAATTGAAAAATGTGAAAAATGTGAGAAATTTTAATTTATTTCCATCAAAATATTTTCCCAATTGGAAAAAAAAAAAAACTTGAAAAAAATGAAAAAATGGAAAATATAGAAAATTTTTCATTTTTTTTTCTAAACTTTTTTCTTCCAATTTTTCCATCAATTAAAAACCAATTTTGATTCCAACAAGAAAAAATTCCACTTCCACAACATTTCAAAACTCATCATTTCATTTCTTTTCCTTCGAAAACTTAACCGTAGGTTAAACGAAAAAACAGTGCAAATTGGCACTTGTCACACTTAAAAAAAGAAAAAATTTACCACCCACTGTTATGATGCATGAGTTTGTTAAACTTATTTCTAGTAATAATAACTAGGCCTAAATTAAAAGAACGGATTTCGGGAACCGAATAATCTAGGCCATGCAAACACCGATTTCGGATTTTCTAACTCACAAATTTTTTCAATCCGGATTATTTGTGTCATGTAAACATAGTGTATGCATGGACAAACTTTTTTGCTTAGTTTGTGCTCAAATAAAAAATAAAAAAACCAGTAATAAAAATATTTTCCAAAACTGGCAAAATTTAAATTCCATTCTTCGAAGAATCCGTTTTTAAATTGCATACATTTTTGTAAAAATTGAAAGTGGAAATTTTCTTGTACAATTTCATGATGAGGGTCAAGAAACTTTCCCTTCATTTTTTTTTTTTCAAAATAGATTGCATGAAGAATCCTTTTCCTTCTTTGTGCAGCCATTTTGTTTACCTTGCCTGCGGCGGCTTTTCTAAATTTATCTCCTCCCTCCACTTTTTATTAAATTCAAGTTCAACTTGAAGTTTTTCCATTTTTTATCTTGCTTTTCTTACATAAATTTACCACCCCCACAGCATCACCACCATAATAAATAATGGTGTTATTTATACATAAACATAAAGGGTAAAAATTAACATAAATAATTATTTGAAAAAGATTTTTTTTTTTTTTTTTTTTTTTTTTTTTTTTTTTTTTTAAAAT